>CAJQZM010034798.1:0-18854 GCA_907164665.1 Colias nastes
ATTTATAGGGATAAAGTTTTCTTAAACTCAACTCCGGTCCCTGTATGTTTTAAATTCTTCATAAATATTACGCTCAAAACAATGCACGAGTTCGGAATATCTCTGAGAAAGATACATTTCCTCTTTTCAATTATAACTCCATTCATGATATTCCTGTAAACTTTTTATTAGTTCAAACATGTCGCATTTCTCCAGTTGGAATCTATCTTACTGCTGGCGTAATTGACAAGGTTTCACTTCTAACATCATAGTCTTTTTCTCTATTAGATAGAATCAATCTTACCACTATCAACTTTGACAAGGTTCCATTGCGATCTATCACAGTTACGTTTCTATATTTCTCTGTATCTCTAATTTATATTTTTACTCGACTTCCAGCTTGAAATATTCCTCTCTTAAACTTCATTTAGATTGATATTTAGTTTTATAGCATTCAAATGCTTCTTAAATGAGATTTTTCTTTTACAACTTTACCACCTTTGTCTAATTCAATGTTCGCAGAATTAACCTGTTCCTATAATGGTAATAATTCTGAAGCTCGATCAACCAAGCAAAGCAGAATGGCGTTTTGGTGTCAAAGCGATTATTATTATGATGCATCACTTCGCTTCATAGTCTGAGGTTTCCAAAACATATTAAGCTCGGTCTTTATGACTCAGCCGGGGATGATTTATTCTCAAGATGGTTCAATTATTAAAGTGGAGTAACAAATTATGAGCTGGTTATATGAAAGTTTTGTTGGTTCGAAATACGTGTCGACAATAATGAAGCTGTTAGATATTCGTCGATTTGTATCGATGTGTGATAATGTGATTAGTTAAATTATTATTGACCAATTTGCAATAATATACGATGTTTTTTATTTGACCGTTTTACGTAAAAAATACGTTTCACTTGACCAAGCTAATATGTGTGTTTATTAAGTAAATAAATCAATTTAATCTTTCACAAACACCAATTCCTTAACGATATTTATCCAACTTCAACAACGCAATACAATTTACTTTCAAGAATAGCATCCCAGCTTTTTCTTATTGAAGACATACAACGTTGTCTATCCTTCGAACATTATCCTGGACCCAGTGTACAAAACTCCAATAATGCTAGAACAGCGTTTCACAACCTAGGGTTAGCTAGCATATCCCAGGGAGTCCGCAGATAAATCAAGAAAATACCAAAAGCCTTAGTGACCAGACTATTCTGACGCTGGACGGCCGACTTTGTATTTTTCAGTTTTAAGATGGAATAATCTGTCAAGTGATGGGTGGCTAAGCTATTTCATACAAAAACACTGCAAGAAATCAAACAATTTTTAAAATAATATACATTGACTTATGCGAATAAGTTTTTCCGTGGATCATTATAAGATGGCGCTAGTCCGCCTTTGGAAAAGGTTGGGAAAGGCTGTGCTAGAAGATAAATAATAAAGGTCACAATGTTCGCAAACTGCTAATAGAAAAGGAAAATAAGTCATGAAACAACAATCCAGTAATGTTGTTATATGTTACTTCAAATTCTTTTACTCAAGTATATTTCGGAAGAAATATCATCAACTTTTTAAGCCCTCTAGAGTTTTTATTCTTATTTAGTTAATATTTGAATACAATGTTGTTCCGCTCCTTTGGGTGGAGTTTTTTTTTACCTACGATGATAATAAAATCATTTCTTTGTTGTTTTGAGTTTGTCTAACCCTGGTAACAAAGAAATTCCTCAAACATTGCTCGCTAAACTTTTTTTGTCTCATCAAGGCTCGACGTTGCTATCCGTATTAGTTTTGATATTAATATTCAAACTCAAACTCAAACTCAAACATTCATTTATTCAATTAGACTACTATTTAGTAGCACTTTCGAATCGTCATTACATAATTATTTTTAACATTTACCACCGATTCGGAAAGCAGTATCTATGGAGAAGAACCGGCAAGAAACTCCATAGTTGCTCTTTTAAATTAATCATGTCGATATTACATAATAATATGTAACTTATATCTAAATACATAATATATCATAATATGCCAAAGAACTGTCCTGTGGTTTTTACGCGACAACCCTCCATGGGTTTTTATCGTCCATATATTCCTGAATACTGTAGTACGCTCTCTGAACTAGTACATTTTTTATATAAGTTTTAAATTTAGAACTACTAAACTCTTTAATATTATGAGGAATTCTATTGTAAAAGCGTATACCTTGACCCATAAATGAATTTTTAACTTTAGCTAATCGGAAAAATGGCATTTCAATTCTATTTCTGTTCCTTGTGCCATAACAGTGTCTATCTCCTACTCTTGTGTGTAAGTCGGCGTTTTTGTGTACATGCAAAATATTATTAAATATATACTGTGATGGTACAGTAAGTATACCAGTATTCTTAAAGAGATCTCTTAGTGAGTCCCGAGCACGTAAATTATATATAGAGCGAATGGCTCTTTTCTGTAAGATAAATATAGTTTCTATATCTGCAGCCCTGCCCCACAGTAGAATTCCATAGGACATAATGCTATGAAAGTAGCTGAAATAGACCAATCTAGCCGTATCTTCATCGGTGAGATGCCTTATTTTTCGGACTGCATATGCAGCTGAACTGAGCTTACCTGCAGCGGTGTTGACATGGGCTCCCCACTGTAGTTTCTCGTCCAATGTTAACCCTAGAAATACAGTAGACTCTGTAGGATGCAATACCTCCCCATTCAAGGTAATATCTCTGTTCAACTTTTTTATGTTAGGAAGTAAAAATTCAACACAAGTGGTTTTTTTGGCATTTAATAATAAATTATTGGCAGTAAACCATTCAGATATGTGTAAAAGAGCACTGTTCACTTCGTCAACATTTGGGTCATGCCTATCCACATTAAAAATTAATGAGGTATCATCTGCAAACAGAACTATTTCACACCTATCCTGCAAATAATAGGGAAGATCATTGATATATACCAAGAACAAGAAGGGACCTAAAATTGATCCCTGTGGAACACCAATGTTAATTGAAGCACCGCTAGAACGTTCTCCATCAACAACTACAGTCTGTATCCTATCATGCAGGTATGACGCTATGAGGTTCTGGGCTTTTCCTTTAATTCCATAGTGATTAAGTTTACGCAATAAAGTACAATGTTCAACGCAGTCAAATGCCCTGGAGAGGTCACAAAATATCCCCAGAGCATTTTTTGAGTTTTCCCATGCTTTATATATATGTGTTAGAAGTGCAACTCCAGCATCTGTGGTTGAGCGCCCCTTTGTGAAACCAAATTGTTTGGTGTGAAGTAAATCATTAGATGCAAAATGACTAGTCAATTGGTTTAATATTAACTTCTCGAATACCTTACTTAATGTTGGTAAAATAGAGATAGGTCTATAATTGTTACAGTCTTCTTGATCGCCCTTCTTAAATAGAGGTATAACTTTACTAAGCTTTAGTAAATTAGGAAATGTACCATAGTCACAACATTTATTAAATATAAAAGCTAAATTTATCGCTATATTTTCTATTATATTATTAACTAAATTTACGGACATTCCCCAAAGATCACAAGTATTTTTTAGATTAAGCGTCTTAAAGGCAGTAACAATATCATTAGCAGTTACGTGTCGCAATTCAAATAATGTACTGCACCCCGCAACATGGTCCCTCAAAAAGGTTTCTGCAAGTGCTGAAGACGAATTTAAACTATTAGTAATAGTAGCAGGGACACTACTGAAGAATTCTTCAAAAGCAAGCGCAACATCAGCACTTTTGTCAATAACCCTGTCATTATTTACAAGTTTTATGGTGTTACTTGATTTGCTTTTACCCATTTCACCATTTATAATAGACCAAACTGTTTTAACTTTATTACCAGAGTCGCGTATTTTATCTTTGATATACAAACGCTTTGCAGTAAAACAAACTTTTTTAAAAATTTTTGAGTAATTTCTAACATAACTAAGAAAAGATGGGTCTTTATTATATTGCTTCATACCGTATAACTCATAAAGAATGTTCCTACACCTATGTATACTAGCTGTCGCCCATTTACTAAATGGTAAATCCTTGGTAATATTTAAAGATTTAACTTTAAATATTTTTTCAAATTCATTATGTACTAAATTAAAAAGATTTTTAAACATTTCACAAGGATTATTAGGAAAGGATTGATCATTTAGTACGGGCAGGTTTTTGTTAATATTATTCCTAAATTTATTAATGCCTTTTTTAGTAATAGGCCTAACATTAATTCTTTTAAATGTAGGTATGCAATCCCATTCAAAAACTACTTTCTGGCCACAGTGATCCGAAGTCAATGTATTGAGAATATTTTTCTCTAAACAGTTGCAGTCACAGTATATATTATCAATACAGGTTGCAGAAGTAGGTGTAATTCGTGTGGGTTCGTTAAAAAGTTTATATAGATTAAATGACTGAAATAAATTAACAATTCGTGTAGCCGTTTGTGTTTGTAAAAGTAAATCAATATTAAAATCACCACATACTATAACTTTTTTTTTACTCCTGCTTAGACGCTTTAATATTTCTTCCATGACTGTCTCAAACATATTATAGTCACTGGAAGGGGGTCTATAAACGCAAACAATAATATAACGCTCCAGCTCAACACAGGACAGTTCAATGGTCCGTTCTACAGAAAGACTAACAATGTCAGTTCGTTCTTTACATTTTACACTATCATGTACAAAAATAACAGAACCTCCGTGAATAGCCTGTGTCCTAAAGTATATACTTTTTACTTTGTAATTTTCAATATTTACTAACGACTGACATTGTTTAAGCCAATGTTCTGTTACACAAAATATTTTAATATTGTTATCATTCAGAAACAATTCTATTTCTAACAGTTTGCTAGCCAAGCCTTGAATATTTTGATGCACAATGGAAAAAGACTGCTTAGCTGTTGTCTTATATACTAGTTTAAATCTAGCTTAGGGCTAGATTGTCTGTCAACACTTAACCTAGGTTGATGTATATAATAACTACTACATAAAATTATAGTAGATTGATGGTCTGATACCGAACATGTACCAGACTGGTTAATATTATATGCTATTAACATAGCAAGTTCTCGCTTATATCTAGATGGCAGATACACTGTATTCTTTGTCAAAGTAAAAGATTTAATACATAAGTTAATGTCAAAGTAAATAAATGCATCACGATGATGATTTGTTAGGTTATACAATTTTAAATTCATATTATAAATTAATCTATTTTGTTCTTGTGTTAAACCAGGTAGGTATGGCAATGTACACAACATAAATTTACATTTAGTCTTACTACTAATATCTAACATTTTTTTAAATCCTACATCAATATCCTTATTATTTATATTTAAACTGTCCCCATATAATATAATTACAATATTATTCTTATTGAAGCTGGAATGATCCAGTGATTTGATTATATATTTAAATGAACTGTTAGGCGTACAAACATTAGTAACTTTAAGCCCTAAATTGTTAAGCATAGCGCCAAATCCCTGACCAATATTATCTGACAACACAATCAATTCCTGCTTTGAAAGGTGTTTAGTATTACTGGTTGAATTTGTGGTATTGGGTTTACCACTATGTATGTCTGTGTAGTCAGACTTATGGGGCGACGGTTGCTCATTGTCACTGTTTGAACACTGACATACATATTTATTGGTCAGCGACTCAAAACGATCCATATTCTCATTACTCAACTTAATTAGGTCATCTGCCTGTTGTATATGCTCGTTAATTTGCATTTGGGCAGAAGAATATTTCTGGTTCACATCATTTAACATTTGACTTAAGGAGTCTATCTTCTCCTTAAGTTCAGTTGTTTCTACATCATACAAGATTTTATAATATTCTAGATCCCTATGATATTTATCTAATTCCTGAACCAGGTTTTTGTTGGCTTTCTCTAATTGAACTACATTTTTTGAAGAACTCTTTCTAACAATTGATTGCGTACGCTTGATGAACTTACTTAATCTAAGATATTTTTTTAACTTGTTATGCGAAGAGAAATTGATTTTTTTAAAGTTTACAGAACCACTTAACTGTCCACATTCAACAAATTCATCATGAAGACTACTTGGTGTGTTGCATTGCCGCTCGAGATTGTTCTCTTCCACTTCCATTAAGCTACATTCCAACTCCGCGATACGGCTGAGAGCCTTTTCATGGTCACTAGAGCACTGCTGGAAGCTGTCCACAACGTCTTGTAGGGCTTTGCACTTGTCTTCACTATTAATATATTTCATATGTAGTTCAGCCAGCTCGGCTTTTAGAAGAGAGTTCTTGTTTATAATTTCTTGAATCTCTAATTCACTTTCATCCCGCTCTTGTATGAGTTTTTCACATAAGGATTGTGAAGCTTTTAAATCATGGAGTGTAGCTTTTAATTTATTCTCCATGTCCTTAGCTACTGCCTTGCGGGTCAGCATGTTGTACTTTTAAGTTGCTGAAACAGATGAAAGGAAATGTATGAGATAATTGTTCCTGAATACTATTATGATAGAACTGAATGTTGATATTAAGTGATTAACGGTATGATGTAGTAAAGAGTAAAGAATAATATTGTCTGGGGCGATAAGTTTTTGTCTTCTAAATTGCTTCCAACTTGTCAAGCAAAGTGAGACGGTAACTTTTGTGCCAATGTATTAATTGTGACGTAGCTCATTAAATATGAGCGGTGTTAGTATTACAAATGAATGTAGGTGTTGTTTATCATTAAATATGAAATTATAAAACTAGTACTCCCCTGGTTTATTGGAGAAGATGTTTGAATTCGGTTAACCGTTGACACGTTGACCTCCGCGTTAAACAAAACGTTGCATAGATCACATATAAGGTGTGTTTCACAATTATTTTCACTTTTACATCAATAAAATAGTTAATAATTACTAGTTAATATATACTATTTTAGCACTAATTAATTAATTTTATAATTTAAAATCTAACAGCTGATGTTAACTCCGCTGTTGACACCTGTCAAGTATTTAAATTAAAGGTCATTTCCACAATTTCATAACAATACTTCTTTTGTCTCATTTCAAACAGTTTATAAGGGACATCCTACTGTCCTTCAATAGGGCATAATCATAGTCATCCTTAATCGGTTAATAGAAGTCATATCCAGCCAAAATATCAAGCCTAAGTCACAATTTGCTTCAAGAGTTTGAGCAGTAGTGTGGACAATTTTCAGACAAATTGAACACGACGGTTTAAATTTATCGCTTGATCACTATCGAACCCTCGACCTAGATTTTCGTTAAGGGTCTTTGATCTGTGGGCCTTTCAAATTTCATAAACATTTTCAGTTACTAGATCTTTGTAAAGGTTGTTTATATTCAACGCGATAAATAGTTTTATAGAAATTGGATAGAGGAACATGCAAATTTGTATTTCAAACTAGCTGTTACGGCTTCGCTCGCGAGGACAAAGGAAATACCTATATCATTATTTAGCCTAGTAAGAATATCATAGCCCAAATAGCCATATCATAGCCATTATTTGCAACTCAAAATCGGAGAGGAAATATGTGTCCTTTCAAATTTAATTGTCTAAAGGCATTCAATTTAAACTTGTAACATTACTCAGATAAAGTTAGCCAAACTTTGACCTAAATGCATCCGCAATCAGACTGCAGGAAGGCTCCGAGATCTAATTAGAGGCAAGATTGGGTTTGACAACTTGTTAGTTTGAAGATCTAAGGTATTGTCGGACTGATCAATAGAATGGTACCTACTCGGGTATAAAGGATTCCAGAGGTATATACGAGACGATAAGATCTGGTTGGTTCAAAGGACTATTTATGTATGTAGCTGTGGTGTATAATGTTGTAAATAGGTTTGGAAATAGATATTTTAATGACGTTTTGTGTACTACTTATTACTTTATTATTAGTGTGAAATTTTAAAAATTAAATAAATAATCTACATTTGCTTCTTTTCAGTTTTGTAATCTGATATTATGTTAACATTCATAATATTTATGAAATCTAACTACTTTGATGATAAAATAAATTTAACAAGGATTCATTACCTAACTGACTTGAAACGTCTTACAAGTTTCAACAAAATATTGCACTAATAAACGTAATATAGAACTACCGAGAGGTTCAGCAAAATAATTTAATATTCGCAAAATTATTAATCGCTCAGAAATATTTAATGAAGCAGGTTCTTTTGCAATTTTCCTACAAAGTACATGTAAATGAAAATTCAAAACTGGTAGACGTAACTCGTTTTCTCGCAAGTCCAATAAGTTGAAAACTTGAGCGTACAATAAAATCTATTAGAGAACGAATATTGGAGTCAATCGTGAAGTTAACGGGTCTGGACATATTTTATAGGTGATAGCGTTTTCAAAACAATTGGCGATGTTTTTTCTAATAGCGTTTAGAACCATTTGGATATCTTTGGCTATCTTCGTTTGCAATGTATAAAATGATAATATTATAGAAAATGCATCTTTATACTTTTAAACCAATTTAGCTTATGTTAGCTTTGATATTAATTAAAATTCTAATTATCTTGTTCTCGACCCCTCTCTTGTCTACTTCGTTTGCAATGTAAAAATAATATTACAGAAAATGCATTTTTATACGTTTAAAGTTTAAACCAATCAAGCCTAGATTAGCATTGATATTAATTAAAATTCTAATTATCTTGTTCTCGACCCCTCTCTTGCCTTGTTAGACAATCTTAAGTCATATTATTGTAGTAGTGGTTTTTTAAAAAATAAGTTTAAATTATAATATCCAATACTTTTTTCTGCTCAGTTCCTTCCAAGTTCCAGGAATTATTCATAAAGTAGAAAACAGAATAAATTTCTAAAGCAAAAGAAAGGCAGACCGCACATTTAATTACTGTAATGTCCCCCCACAACCCAAGGTATGTTCTTGGCGTAGATATATTTGAAATGAAAGGCTTGGAAATTTTCACATAATACGAGGTCGTGTAAGTCTCTCTAATTACTTTTTAAATTCTGAATAACTTTCCTTTTAGCTCTTATTAATTAAGGAACTATCGAGAACTCAATTACGCTATTAAAATGAGCAAAGATATTTTACACTTAGTTTTATGTAGAGATTTTTATAAGTATTGATTTTCAACGTAACTAATAGAAGTGTAGAGTATTTATAATGGGTAAAATTTATGCTATCAAGTGCCTGTATTAGTGATTTTTTATTTAGTTGCCTCGTGACAATTATGGTATACCTTTGAATGTTTAAATGTAACATAGATAGTATAATTTACATATTTATAAAATGAATGAGGTATATTCTGCTTATTTTATACTTTACTAGCTTACCGCCCGCGGCTTCGCCCGCTTTGTCTAAAACCTAATAAATTATATACTAAAACCTTCCTTTTGAATCACTCTATCTATTAAAAAAACCGCATCAAAATCCGTTGCGTAGTTTTAAAGATTTAAGCATACAAAGGGACATAGGGACAGAGAAAGCGACTTTGTTTTATACTATGTAGAGATCTATGTTTATATTCATTTACATTTTGGAAATACGTTCAACAATTAATACATTCAATTTATTTCACTTATAACAGTACTTTAATTTACATTTCCCATTACATGAACAATATGAAAGTTGCCTATTATATCTTACAATACTATGAACTTTTATAAATAACCCCATTTTTCCATCGTCTCGCCAGCCACTGGCTTGCATCCAAGTGTCTTAGCAGAAATGCTGGGAAAAGAAAAGTATTCCGAGGGTATTACTTCTTTGATCAGCTTAAGAGATTTTCCAGTTTATTTATTGCTTTAAACACTGGAAAGGTATATAAATGTGAATTGTTGTGAATATGATTCAAACTTTACGTATTGTTATTTTCTGTATTTATGTTTGGGAAATAGGAGATATGAGATATTTTGGACTCAAATATAATTTGTACGTTACTAGCTGCTTTTTGGCCTAGCGGCTTCGCTTTGTTAACGAAACGATCTTAACAAATTATAGAAAATAACTATATGTTTAACACGTTCACTGCGGCACAGATATATCTGTACTTTCCATTACTGCGTTACGGGTCGTTTTAAACCTTGTCCTATACCAGAGATTGTGGCGGCACGAGGCATATTAAACCCCACCGCCCGAAGGAGACCAAAATCCTTTTTTTGGCGCCAAATAAGACAAAGTGTGCGGCTTTTGTCGTGATTATTATTAACAATGAGTTCATTAACCTAAATCTACCGTCGCCCGTGGTTAGATTAGTTAGTTTAGATTCTATGGGTAAAATAAAATGTGGGGTCTGATGTACCCCATACCGCACTGAACAATAGCAGTTTTTCATATAATTTAGTGATGGGAAAAGAAATATCGATTTTATTTAATTGTATTTATTTATCAAACTTATGGATGTTTTTCATTAAAACAGGCCAAACAATAATATTGTTTGCAACCAGTGCATTCTGTGAGAATTTTCTTTACTTTTTTGTCGGCCTCACGACTTGTTAAGAAGGTGCGGAGTTTTTCGTAACATCCTACACATCTCCTCTTCTTTGATCCCTTTAAGAGATGATGTGCCTTGTTTGTTGGCTTGTTGACTTGGGCAAGAGTTAAATTTTGATGAGCCATACACCGATTGCCGGGTGTTTTGGATTTGCCGCTAGTTGATTCAATGAACAAACACACTAATAGTAATCATGATTATCAACCTATTTGAAGAAAGTTACTCAACATGTCACATTCACGTTTCTAAACGATATTTATTATAACGAGTACTTAGGATGTTTGAAAATTACCTGTATCCACATTCAAGTCCTTCTTTGTAAAAGCTTCAATAAGTTGTTCCTCAAATAGTCTCGAATGCGTTGCACAACACTAACCGCGTGAAGCTAGCTTAAGCTTTGGTCTGGTGATCATGACGCACAACGCTGAGGTATGCGGTTTGCGATGCCGGACACTCAATCATATGAAAAACGTCGACAATGTTCTCTTGTTCCGTCGCAGTATGCGTCAGCGGCGAAGGGCAAGTGCGGTGAGTGGGGAGGTGTACTTCCGCACAGCGCGGCGTCATTCTCGATTCAACGCTGCGGTGTGCGGGTATGCGTCACGGCAATTACAGCAAAATTGTTCATGTTCACGTCTACCTTGGTAGCTGCGGCAAAATCAACTGACCACCTCTCCGCAGGGACGGTAAATGCTGCGTCGTGACGCTGCGTTGGGGCGCATACCTCAGCGTTGTGCGTCATGATCACCAGACCAAAGCTTTAGGGTGCGGTACGAGGTGCGCGGTGGTACGAGGTGTTCGCAACCTCGTTCCGCACTGTGTTAGAATTTTTATTTGTTCAGTGCGGCACGAGGTCTAAGAAACCCGGTATTAAGGTCGGTATACCATTGAACTAGGAATCAATAGCACATCTCAGATATATAGATATCACTTTCCTACACTGAACCAGATGGAAGTTATGCCTCCCGCACGACAGAGAAGTTTAAGTTTTTTCCTACCGCTATAACGACGAGACACGGACAGGGTGTTTCAAGCCCTGTTTCGCAGCTAACGTGTTAAAAACCGCATCGAATTGCGTTACGTAGTTTTAAAGATAGAAGCGTACATAGGAACAGACAGACAACGGGCAGCTTATTGTAGTTGATACACACGTTTTAAAAATGTTATAAAGCAGCAATTTTTGTTTCAAACTATGATCATGTATTGGTCCTTCGAGCCGGATTCTTTGAAACGAACGTAATTAAAAATTAAAATTTAGTCTAAGCTTTACTCATATTAGAAATCCTTTAACTTGAGACGGTAGTTGAATCCCGTATCCCTTACCCTTGATATCCTTTTATCCCACGTGGCTTCAGAGTTAAATTTGAGGTTATGCGGTATATTAGTATGTAATCCATAAGGGTACACTTACGCCACTAACAATTATTATTAGAGGACGTTGTTTTTAATATACACTTAACAGTATAATTATAAAAGAAACGCCATAACCGGTAAGGATGTTTAAGAAAGAGCAGCTAAAGTAGTAAAGGAATTATTTTGCGATATAAGATTTTATTTTTGTTAAACATAATTGAAGACGAAAACAAGATTTAGCCTCAAAAAAATCGGTAAACCTAAAAGACGTGTGGCACTCGGGGACTGCCGCGGTAAAGCTATTGCATAGCATGCCTTCAACTTTCAAGTCACACCTCCGCCCGTCGGAGTGGGGAGCGTGAGGTTTTTTCGTTACGGAATTTCTGGATTCGGTCCCCGCGCTCAAGGCCCGCGATAGAAGCTATGCAATAGCTTAATATCTTCAATACGCGTTTTTTAAAATGGCTTTCTTATTATTAAAATAGAATAATTGAAAAATAACTGACCTAACAACCACTCAGCGCACTTTCCATTCAGATTAAACACTTAATATTCATACAACCTATGAAGTAGAAAATTGAAGCGATTTCAATCAATCCTAAATAAAAAGCTGTTTCAATTAAAAAAATCAATTTCTTCATTCACGTTAGCTCCAGGCGTTCTATTTATCGTATTGAGAACAAGGCTTGCTCTGGATTAGGTATTGTGCGGGAAATGGGATCCAATGCCAATTGCTTGGTTTGATATCACAACCGCATTATTATTCTTGAAGTATCCCATAATGGGATCCGGGTGCGATCGGGCGACAGTCTTTTATTCTGCGCGATTCTTCTTGGAGTGACGTGGCGATGGTAGTTTTAAAAAGCGTAAAAAGTTTAGATGGTTGAAGAAGATTTTGAATTTATGGCTTATAGTGTAAGCAATAATATCTTAAAAAAGTAGGTTTCAGTAGTTATAGTAGGTTATTTCATATATTATTTCATTATTATGTGTAACGACTACATTTCTGCACATATCAGCTGTATGTACAGCTTAGTTTATAAGTCAATATTGTAATTAAAATAAATTAGACGTTATAACACCTTGTCTCGTTGTTTTATTGCCATAACCTTGCCATAACACAAAATCTGGCAAATATGTTATAGATAGTATTGGATGTATATTTTGGTGTGATAGTCAATTGATACGAAAATAGCATCAGTAGCGAAAACAGCTTCATAAAAATAGAATTAATATAATTACTCATCCGATTCTTTTATGTACGTATTTTATGTCCTTTTTATATAAGAAGACTTAGCTTACTTCAACTATACTCTTGGCTGTTAACGTTTAGAAATTGAGATGAAGATTATGTTTAAACTTTTTCTTTTTTGTTGCTTTTTCACTCAACGTTTTAAATCACTACATAGTATAAAACAAAGTCGCTTTCTCTGTCCCTATATCCCTGTGTATGCTTATATCTTTAAAACTACGCAACGGATTTGGATGCGGTTTTTTTTAATAGATAGAGTGATTGAAGAGAAAGGTTTTAGTATATAATTTATTAGGTTTTAGACTAAGCGGGTGAAACCGCGCGCTGAAAGCTAGTACTTTATAAAATCAAGTGCAGCTAGGGAAAAACTAAGTAAATTGAGCCTGTTTTTATAACGCTAGAGGTAATATTAAATCTACGTTATTTTATACCGCAAAATAATTACGGATGTTGTTAACTGCACGGAAACTATTGGCTACTATAATAATTCGATGGACGTACCAACTCATATAGGTACTGATTGTAACATAAAGCTTTCTAGGTAATATTAATTTAGTCTGTTGTTGGTATAGCTCTGTTAATTTGTCTATTGGGAGGTAAAAAAGCTTGTGTGTTACCATAATTAAAGTGAAATCATTTTCAGTCTTATATCACGCGTGAACGTGTGGACCGATTTCAATAATTCTTTTTTTATTATAGTACGAGGATGGTTCTTATGTAGAGAAAACGTAAATATGTACCACGGGCGAAGCCGGGGCGGACCGCTAGTATATCTATAGAATACATGCATGACATACACACACGCATATCACTTCTTGAAGATGTTTAAATTATGAGCATTTTATAATTTTACGATCGACACATTTGGATTTAATCTCTGTTTAGAACACCTCTGTAGAACATAAACAGAAGTCTCATAATATGACTCGAAACGGTCATAACCACTTGATTAAAACTAATAGATGACATTGCTATGAAATGCCTACCAACTCCACTACTTATTTGAAACTTACAAAGACAAAAGCTACAAAAATGCATCTAAAACAGCGCAAATACAAAACATACCAACATTAACATACAAAGCTGATAGCGAAACACTAATTTTCTTTCTACAGCGCTCATTAACCGAGAAAAAAAGACAAAACAAAGCACGTCAGAAAATAAATTACAACAGCACAAAGACTGAGCCAATTACGCGGTAAAGGCGAAGTTCGATTTCCAACTTCTAATTAACGAACATATGAGCATAATTACGCAAATGTAAGGAATTGCTTATAATATACCCCTTGGCTTTGTTCGCGAAATTAGACGGTATAAACGTGAGCACATTTCGGTTAGAATTGGGGTTGTGTAAAGGAAAAATGTCGATCGATAGAGTTTTATTGTGATACAAATTTAGTATACACAGCAATAATTTTCGATGTAAATAGTAATATGAGGAAATAATATACCGGACGAATCCAGGTTCATGTTATCCTAGATAATAAACTAAGACATCAAAGTATCAAACATTTTACATTCAAATTGATTTTATCGTTTTCTTATAAAAATAAAGAAATATATTATCAAGTTTAAATTGCAAATAATTTAATATCATACTTGATTCTCATGAATTTGTTTTAATTAATATGCAGATGCAATCTATCAGCGTGAAATAAACATACCTAAATTTTAGAATTCAGTCGTGTAAAACTAATTTTAAAGATTTATTAAGTCTATACCAATCGCGATGAAACTTTGTCAAGTCACCCGCAAAGGTTAGAGTTTGTTCAACCATATATCGAACAAATATTCCCAAAGGTGCAATAACCAGATTGCTCACTTCTAAGCAGTTCAATAGAGTGTGAAAGTTTATGTGACATTTTCGTCATTTCAAAGTTAAAATCTTGTGGATGTTCTGCTGAATTAATTCTATGTTAACATGTGCGTAAAATTTAGAAATTTCTTTCTAATATAATACATGTGAAAGTTATTCTGTCGGTCTGTCTCTCTGTCTGTTAGCTTGTCCGTATATTTCTTCTTCAGCCGTTAAACAATGCACCGATTAAAATGAAATTTGGTACAAAGATAGTTGGAGACCTGAGAAAGGACAGAGGATAAGTTTTATTCCGTGGGTCCAACGGGAACGGGAACTATGTGGGTTTTCCTTTGAATACGGGAGTGCTGTGGACGGAAAGCTAGTATAATATAAACTTAAAAAATTGTGAGAATTGATTGAAGTATAGCTAAGTGTAGCTTACTGTAAAAACAGCTGATCTAATCGGTATGAAACTTACAGAGGTAGATTAGGGTCTGGATAACATTTTAACACATAACGAAAATGAAGTCTTAGGTTCTAGCTTGTATATTTGCAAATTAGTTCGTCTAGACGCAATATTGATAGTCAAAGTCAGCAGTCACGCACTAAATTTACTGGGCCTGAGCTGAAACTAAGATTAAGGGTTGTTTGTGATATAACGATTTTAACATTAAGGAGATATTTAAGTTCAAAGTCTTAATTTTATCTACTTTTTAATAGTTTCGATTTAAGGTTAAAGTTATAGCCTGTATTATATTTTATGCTGCAGTAGGCGCTGTCCCCATGTTGACTTGCCATGCAATTTTCTCCTGTTGAAATATTTTTTTGATATTTTTTTCCGAACATTAACACTACTAAACAAAGAACTTTTGCACTATTATTATATGCTATCATTTTGCCTCGGCTTTGTTTGGCACGAGATAAAAAATTAAAAACATGTTACTCGACAACGATGGGGCTTTCTGCTAGTAAAATAATTATTAAAATAAACCCAGAAGTTTTCGAGTTAAGCCGAATCAAACAAAAATACTTTCCTTTTTATAATATAATAATAGATGAAAGTAAAGTCCCATGTCCCCTTGTCGGGAACAAATCGGAAAACCGTTCGATGCAATTTATTTATATTAAAAATGTCATGACTCATGGCCACGGGATTGCCTCTAGCTACTTTCTTATGGAGTGTGTGTGACATATCATTTATTGTACGTTATTTTTATGTTAATTTAATACGAAATTATACGTATATTACGGTCAAGATATCAGGAAAATTTATTTTTTACTTCGAGAAGGTTTTTTGTCTGCGCTAAAATATAAAATATCTTTGCAATATGTTTTTATTTCAATAATTTATCTGATATTTCTAAATCTAATTTTATTTTTCTTCCCATCAACAAGCGGTGAAGTTATATAGTTATTTGTATAGGTGTATCTGTTTATAGTTCTTAAATAAACTAGTTAGCTGACTCTTTTTGTTTTTTGTTTTACTTGAAAGTATTGTATAAATGTAAACATAATATTCAACTGTCATCGGCTCTACCTACTGCTGGAGCGTGGAATCCATATTACTGATGTTTTTTTTTTTTTTTTTTTTAATCTTTATTTTTAAAAAGAGGATTTGTTCAAAATCTGAACATGTCATCCCCATAGGAACATCTTAATCTTATATTAACTATTTAATAATCTAAGGTACAAACTAAAAATATCTATGACCTACGACTAATTCCTTTAAGTACAAAACTATACAACTTTCTAGTGATATGAGAGGTAGGACTTGATAACAAGGAATTTATCAGTCCCACCTCTCGTAAATTGTATATACCATTTACGGATGTAAATGAATATCGCTCCGCTTCATTCCGAACACATTCCACCAAAATATGATACACATCCTCAATCATGTCACACTCAGAACATCTAGGAGTCGGAACTTTCTTCATAAGGTATGCAAAACTGTTCAGTGGGATGTGTCCAGAACGGAGACGGAACGCCGTTACTAGTTCGGCTCGGTTGAATTGTGCTCCAGAAAACCATGGTGAGCGAGTAAGACCGGGTTGAATAGTTTTGTACCATATTCCTTTACACAGTGACCGCTCATCAAAATACAATTTCCAAATATTATTACAATACTTTTTTAATAAATGTAACATATCTGAGCATGTTGGTGAACATTCAAATAGTGGTCCATCCCATGCTGCCTCATTAGCTAGTCGATCAACTACCTCATTACCAAATAATCCAACGTGGGATGGGATCCACTGTAATTTAATATTTTTATTACAAGACAAAATCTTACATATATCTTTTAGAATTGTATAAGCGATTGGTAAACCTTCAACATTATTTGTACAGCTAATCAAGTGCTGTAGGGCACTTCTAGAATCGGTTAAGATCACATAAAAACCGGAATCAAGTGAATCTACATACGATACAGCTTCTGCTATAGCTATTAATTCTAAATACATAATAGAAACCTTTGCTGTTACTCTCAGTTTAATAGAACAATTGTCTTGAGGATCGTAAACAGCTAAACCTGACCTATCAACCATCTTACAACCATCCGTGTATATTTTATAAAAATTACTATAATATTTAATTAGATGTTTTTCACAAGTAGATTTTAAAAGCAAACTGTTCATAGATTTTTTGGATAGAATAATTTCATCAATATCACAAGAAATTACGTTGGACAAATCCACACTGCTGACCCATGTATTGAGCGAAAACATTCCTAGGTTAGTTCTTTTGTAAAAGTTCGTCATTTTGAATTTATTGTGTATCGTTATTAGAATAGGTTTATTCTTCCTTCTCCAATATAAATTATTACATAACCTACCCAAATTATCTAAAACTTTAATTAATTCGCTATTTGAAAATGATGCTGACTTGAACCAAAATTTTCCACCCAAATAAAGTCTACGCACATTTAAGGGTTGAATATGTAATTCACTCTCCATAACGTGTATCGGTGTACTCTTGATAAAACCTCCAATAACCCGCATATAAGCATTCTGTACTTTATCTAATTTGGATAAATGTGTTTTGCAGCTATTACCATAAAGAAAACTACCATAATCCAATCTACTACGCACCATTGAAATATATAAGCGCCGTAGGTGACTGGGATGTACGCCCCAACCAGGTCCTACCAAAACTTTGAACACATTCAGCATTTTTAAAACTTTATCCTTAAGATGATTTATGTGCTTCCCCCACCGCAACGAACTATCCAACCATAATCCTAGGTACTTTACGCTATCTACCACCTCTAAGGGAGAATTGTTAACTGATAAACCAAACGATTCACGCACATATCCAAACAAACAGACTTTACTTTTGCTTGGAGAGATTTCCAATCCCAGTTCGAACAGCATCTCAGAAACACCATTCACAGCACCCTGTAAAAGTCTCCGTCCTCTTTCTATATTGTTGTCAGCCACATACAAAATGAAATCATCGGCGTATTGGGATATGAAAACGCTCATAATATTTTTACAAATGTTCATTGTAGCTAAGTTGAAAAGAATAGGTGAAAAAGGATCACCTTGGGCTAGCCCTCGACTTGTCATTCTACTTATTGAAGTATTGTTAATGTTTATAGTTATTATTCTGTCCCTCAAAAAATTAAATAAGTAGCCACACATTTTAGATCCTACCCCTAAATTATCTAAATGCCTCAACATAACATCTATATCTACATTATTATAAGCGTCTTCAATATCTAGGAAGCACGATAACGTCAAAAGTCTTTCTGAAAATGAACCTTGTATTCTCGAGACCAGTAACGATAGATTATCCAAGGAAGACCTACATTTCCTAAAACCGGTAGTATCTTGAGAAAGAAAGCTGTTTTTTTCAATAAACCACTCTAATCTCTTTATAAGAATGCCATGAAAAACTTTACAAATGCAGGAAATCATTGATATCGGCCGTAAGGATGAACTAGATTGGGACGCAGCACTGGGTTTTGGGATCGGTATAATCGTAATATTTTTCCACTGCCTAGGAAC
>CAJQZM010034798.1:23854-65763 GCA_907164665.1 Colias nastes
ATTAGTATGTTTACGTTGTAATTATTATTTACGTACCTAATTCGATTATGATAATATTTTGAATTTATAATTGAAATAGTATCACAATCGATAATCTTTTGTACATCACTTCTGGTATCACCCGTCGAGCTGTCAAAAAGCAATTCTTATAGTGGACAGACTATAGCTACTATAAATTGTATAATTTATACGTATTTATATGTATTAATGGAAAGTAATTGAGTTTATTAAGGCCTCTGTGATAAAACCTTCGTCTCGAATCACTCAACCTATTTAAAAAAGGCGTTAAAATCCATTGAGATAATATTATGTACTTACATATTATCTCAATGTTAAAATCCGATAAAATCCGTTCGTAAATGTCAATTATGTTTTTTGTGGAAATATTTATATGGTACCTACTTACAAACGGGTTAAGGAATATTATATACTAGCTGCGCTCCGCGGTTTCACCCGCGTAGCTCCGCTCCTGTTGGTCTTAGTGTGATGATATATAGCCTATAGCCTTCCTCGATGAATGGGCTATCTAACACCGAAAGAATTTTTCAAATGGGACCAGTAGTTCCTGAGAATAGCGCGTTCAAACAAACTCTTCAGCTTTATAATATTAGTATAGATATACTAAATAAAAAAAAATCTTTAAGTTGAACATAATATGTATATTGTATAACCTATAGTTAAACAAGAGACTCCGTTATGATTATTGATTACGACATAAAAATTTGATCGATTTCATTCTCGTATAATTACTAACAGAGCCTTCATTTAAAACATATAATAATATTCTGGAAATACTGTTTCTATAATGAGAAAGAGTTTTTACTCCGTATGGAATAAATTGGATTTTAATTGCCACGTCTCTGGTTAGAAAAACAGAGACGATAATGGAATTAATTACATACGGTAGTTTTCAGTATACTCTCAAAGAGATTGCATACATTTTTCTTTTATTATAACAGTATTTTTACAAATAAGTATATGGATATGAAAGACTTGATAAAATTTATTATAACATACTATAACATGTCTTGAGATTCTTAAAGTATAGTACCTATCTTAAAATTGTTAATAGAGAATGAATTTTTGGTATTGTTTCTTTGTTACGATTGATCTTAAAAACTATGGAACTGATTTTACAAAAAATGTTCAATTTGAGAGCTTCATATTTTCCAAGTAACACCAGGCTTATTTTTTTATTACCTACTGAGTACGATAATTTTATGACAATGATGATGCCAGGATAATAAATAGTTTTTCCTGTTTCTAATTTCTAGTACTAAAAATCATGTGTTTTTGACTAAAATGTTACTTTAAAAGCTTCCAAAAATACAGACGGTTACAAATGTCCACAGGTTGTACAGACAACACGAATGGCCTGACCGACATGCAGGATGGGTACAGTGACGTAGAGCTCGGGCTGGCGCAGAGAGGTCCCTACTTCGATGTGGCGTACTCTAAAAATGTCACTGCCTTAGTGGGGAAGACAGCACAACTTAATTGTAGGGTCCATAATCTTGGGAACAGAACGGTATGTGGTATAAATTGAACACACTAAATATAAATAGAACTACAAATTGACAAGAAAAAAAGTAATTCTCAAAGTATTTTTATCAAACTTCTGAAATAAAACTATCTAAATGGTTCAATTATTACTTATTGTTCTTAGGTAATCGAACGCTTTCATTGTTTACAATATGTAGTAGGGCAATGTGTTTATTTTTGCATTCAATTCCTGTATAAATGCTAAATTTATTGTTTTATGTTTGTCTGTTTTAAAACACACTTTCATGTAAATAGACTTAATAAATACTAATTGAGCTTTACCTTACCTAAAAGTCGTACCAAACTGTTACTATACATTTGTACAATATCTATTGTTATGAATAATATTATATTGTGCAAAGACACATAAGCATATTACGAGTATGTTGCCTTTCGCAAAAACGGGGTAGGTAGCTGTAATGCAGTTGAACAAAATGTATAAAACAAAACAAAAAAGACGTGTGGCACTCGGGGACTGCCGCGGTAAAGCTATTGCATAGCATGCCTTCAAGCCACACCTCCGAGCCCGTCGGAGTGGGGAGCGTGAGGTTTTTTCGTTACGGAATTTCTCGATTCGGTCCCCGCGCTCAAGGCCCGCGATAGAAGCTATGCAATAGCTTAAAAATCCATTAGTATGTATCTAATGATAATATACTTCTAGGTATCATGGATAAGGCACCGTGACATCCACCTCCTTACATCTGGGCGGATGACGTACACCTCCGACCAGAGGTTCATCAGTGTTCACAACCCTCACACTGAGGACTGGATACTGAAAGTGAGAACACTAGCTATGGTTTTATTTTTTGTAAATGAGAAAAGAAAAAAAATTACATCCAATATCCCTTCAGTTCATAATCTAAATATTCGTATTTAATATTAATACAATCAGTTTTTAAATTTTATCATTTCATTAATTGAAGGAATTTGGATAATAATTATAATTGGTTTTCCTTTTTAAGTTTTAGGGTAGGTACTTGTCTTTTATACAAAAATTAAATCTACAAATTGCCAATAATAGTCATGAACCTACCCCCGATTCGGAATTAAGTTTCTGTCACCAAGAATTGGCCAGAAACTAGATAAATACTGTTATACTGTTTATTAAACTGTTGTTAACTTATTGTATTCGCTATTATAGTTGTAGACATTACACTCACAACTTTTCTGAACCCAAATATTGAATCAATCAATTTATAAACCGAATAATTCACGTGGAAACGTTTTTATCTCTAATTTAGATGATAATGTAGTTTCATTTAAATAATTCTGTTGACAATAATACCCTGGAGACAGATTGGTTCATGAATAAAAATCGGATGCCTTATTCGAAAATAGCTTAAATTGATCTAAAATCAATAGATATCAATCCACTTATCCCTTATAAACATAATCACTACATAGTATAAAGCAAAGTCCCTATGTCCCTTTGTTGCTTAAATCTTTAAAACTACGCAACGGATTTTTATGCGGGTTTTTTTGATAGAGAGAGTGATTCAAGAGGAAGGTTTAAGTATATAATTTATTAGGTTTTATACAAAGCGGGCGAAGCCGCGGGCGGTAAGATAAAACAGTAAAATGAACATTATTGTTAGAAAACTTAGTAATGAAACTAATAATATTCATTTGATTGATACGCAATTTTTTAAAGTACGGCGCTATTATGTATAATAAAATGTCCATTTCATGTAAAATAAGATGAATAATATCATCTCATTTATAACAATTATTACAATTATTACAAATTATTGAAGTGAATCTTCTTTATACGCGTTGAGAGTAAAATAATTTCGCTTCATGGCAATACCGTCACGTCATTGAGTAAGGCGATGATTTTGGTATCTTTGAATCTTGCTCAAACTCAAAACTCAAACTCAAACATTTATTTATTCAATTAGACTTCTTCCAAAAGCACTTTTGAATCGTCATTACATTTTTAAATTTACCACCGATTCGGAAAGCAGTATATCTATGGAGAAGAACCGGCAAGAAACTCCATAGTTGCTCTTTTAAAGTCATGTCCATATTATACAATATAATTTTACATAACATGTTACTTACATCTAACTACATAATATTATATATTATCATAATATGCCAAAGAACTGTCCTGTATTTCTTACGCGACAACTAAAGAAGTTTCACTTCTGACGCGTGGGCTCAGCACACATGCTCATTTTTTACATGAAATATACAAAATGAAGTTTATGGTTAATTAAAAATTATTTCCACAGGTAAGATTCCCACAAAGAAGAGATTCTGGGATCTACGAGTGCCAAGTGGGCACCACTCCCCCTATTGGTCATCGGATGTACCTCTCTGTTGTGGGTTAGTAATATATCAGCAATTATAAACATTAAATTAACTATAATATTATAGTGACTTACTTGACTGACCGGTTGGCGTTGGTAGTGACCCTGCCTTCCAAGCCACAGGACGTGGATTCGATTCCCACCCGAAGCAAATATTTGTGATGAACATAGATGTTTGCTCTGTGTCTGGGTATTGATTAACTATATAAGTATTTATTTAAAATTATATAAGTATGTATGTTTATCAGCCATCTAGTTTCCATAGCACAAGCGAAAGCTTATTATGGGATCAGATCGTGCCGTGTTTGAAAATTGTCCTGAAATATTTATTTATTTATAGTAAACCCCAAATATAAACACGCTGGCAGTTCCATAAAAGATAATGTTTGAGCAATTTTGTTCACTTTTGCATGTTTTTTCATATCTCTTTAAACTACTGTAAAACTGTTCTTAAATTTAATCATATAATATTGTACGCAGTATGAAGAAATATAGACGTGTTATCTTACAAACTTTTCTGTTGTATTGTACCATACTATTCAAACTTTTCAATCACTAATTATTGAATACCTACTTAAATCAGCATATAATTGAAATTGCCAATATCCACAGAGCCACTCACAACCATCCTCGGAGGACCAGAGCTGTTCATAAACACCGAAAGCACGATCAACCTGACCTGCGTGGTGCAGCACTCGCCGGAACCGCCACCAGCAATAAGGTGGACGCATAATGATGAGGTAAATAAAGAAAAACCACTATTATGCACGAAATTATAAAAAAAAATCATTTAAAATCTGTTATCTGATGTTCTGTGATTGAAAATAGTCCGTTACGCGAAAAAGTCCTTTACTTGAAAAAAAAAACCTTTAAATTTATAAGTATAATAATATTATGTTTCAAAATATATTGTCTCATAATATGATCTAACTAACTAAAGATTATAACTAAAGATTTACAGTAATACAAAGAAAAGAGGTACCAATGAGTAATATATTTATATAGCTTGTAAAGATGGTAGAATTCGACGTAAAGATAGTAATATTATGTTAATGAGATCACTAATTTATATTCTAAGGTCAAAAACATATAAGCCACATAACATTTATCTTAGTAAAGTTAACAATAAAACATTATCTAATCCTGGAGCTGTCATCTAATATCAAGAATGTAGGTAGTTATAACTTATATTATACATTGTTTGTTTGTATTTAAGCCAAAAGATGCCCAAGCCTTTCCATTTTCCTTTGTGCTATGATCCCTATCGTACCTTCGAAGCATTTGTATCAATAAATTTTGGCGCGTATCCGCTCCTATGATGTATCTCGATATCCGGGTTATTGGAAAGTAGTAGTTTATTTATGTATGAACAAAAATAAAAAAGACTGGGAAGAAATCATCTTGTAAACATGTTTATTTATTTGGTTTACATATTTACCTGTGTATGAGGTTTCTAAAAACGAGGTGTACATTCTAACATCAATATCACAGACAGCTAAATAGCACTAGTAGATACAATTGCTGTTTAACCTACAAAAATTAAAGTCAGTCGTAAATAAAGACAACTTGTCTTTTCTTCCAATGTGCATGATTTATTTCAAACAACTTCCGCGTAAATATACTTCTGGAAGTCGATAAGATATACATCCCCAGAATTACGCAATCAGAGCTCGAGAACCTTCGGCAAGCTTCCCCGTTTTTATTTACCCCCTTGAAACGGTGCCAAAACGACCTCACTGGTCTGCCAGGAAATAAAATTGATGCCTCCACCATTGTTCAACTGATGGCCCAGTTTTAAAGTCGCCGTGTGATATTGACATACCTAAACATGTCTGGGTAATAAAGGCCGCATGTGGAAAATGTTTGTGACATCTGCGGTAATGGTGCACATGATTTTAAAGATTCTAATGTTCGTTGAAAATTGTTTCTACTAGAACTAGAAATAACTGAAAAGCAAAATAATCACAATCAAATGGACTTTGAAATTCATGTTAAATATGCTATACCTTTGTGTGTCTAGATGAGAAACCTGATTAAAATAATATTCCCCAGCAGTTTTCTTTACTGGTAAGTTTTATACACGGTTCTGCATATCGTAATATCACATTGCCATTATCTTTTTTATGTCGCAGTCAAAAATATAGTCTCAATCTCGCCATGTAATCTCTTTGCTGTTCTCCAGAATTTTTCCAGAATATTCGAGAACAAAATGTCGACTCAAGTTTGCCTGCATCATACTTAAGCTTTCCCTGGCGTTTCAATAAAGATTTTACGAGTTATTTGAATTCTGTACAAATGTCTGCTTTTAAACATTCCCAGAATAAAATTATGTGAAATATTTTACAAGAAGTAACAACATAATATTTATGGCATCGTTTGATGGTGGAATAAATTTGTTATTATTCTGAGAAGGAAGATTTAACTATGTTGAAATTATCAAACGGCAATGAAATACGTGAAAATCACAATACCATTACAATAATTCAAATTCTTAGAAAGTAAATAGTTTATTTCAATCTGGACTATAAATTATAACATTCTGGTAATTAAATGATTATGATAAATGCTCTAGGCTGTCTTCTCATGTGTATTTTAGAGAATACCACGTATGGCAAGGATATAACAACGTGCATTTGTCGAATGTTTCAACACGATACGTGCAGTGCAACTCTAATGAGAATTGTTACAATCAGAATGTAGGATTTAACCAATTCATTTTAGTTTTTAGAACTTCGTTAATCTTACATCTTAATTCCAAATTATCCTTACAATTTTACCAACCATTCTTAAGGCATCATTAACCAAACATGAATCATCGTTTTTATATCAGGTTCGTTGTTATTAATCATCGTTGTTAAGTACATCAACATATTAACTGTATAGGTTAATTCTAGTTCCTGAACTTTCTTTCTATTTTTTTTTCAACTCTTCAAAATTCATTTTCGAAGCATAAAATTTGCAAGTAGAATATCGTTACAATTTTAAAGACTAACTCAAGCAAACATCGTTATTAATTTCATCAAATTAATTATAGGTATAGGTAACATTTCCAGTTTGTTAACTTCCTTATATTAGTTTTCAAAATCTGTTTTTTCCTCTAAACAAAAAAAATCCATTTTATCCTAGATACCTACAATTAACAACACAGATCATTCTAAATACATAATTAAAATAAAAAACATGATCATCAATCATCGTTTTTATATCCAGTTAACTTAATAATAATTAATTATAAATTTTACATTGCCAGTTATTTGTTATTTAATAATTTTTATCAGCTTTCAAACTACGCTCCTTTTTCGCATATTCAAATTCAAAATATTCCTTCATTCTTTACAATTTTACCGACCATTCCAAAACATATCCAAATTCAAGATCTTCCTAGTTCTTAAGAATTTTACCAGCCATTGTAAAGGCATCATTAAACACACACAAATCATCCTCTCCATTGTTACATCAAGTTACTCTATAATTAACTATATATAGGTTACACATCCAGTATATTCATTACATGCCAATCGACGACCCACGCGCGACCGCTCTATTAAACTTTGTTTGAACTGCTTTCGCTCATTTGCGCTAGCTATTACGGGAACATCGCCAGTGGGTTCTGTATTCATGCCTTTAATAATATTATATTTAAGTTTTCAGCCTTAGTAGTCCTGTTTCTTTGATCAAGATGATGTGTTCAAGTTTCACGAAATAATCTTAACGGATTTGAATTTTTGGTGAAGATCAATTCACTTCTTCATTTAACACATTACAGCCTAATTCTAGGTGTTTTTGAATTAATTAATTAATTAGACTACACACAGACACACACACAACCGCACTGATTCCATTAATTACTTAGATATACTTTCGTACAATATGAAAATTTCATTATTAATTTTGTTACTTTGGTCCTCGTTATATAAATCAATGTATGCTGTTTGCATCAGAACATTGAAAAATAGAGTGTTGTCATTAGTTCCTCTTTGATAACACTAAGCAAGAGCTCGGAATATCATTCGCTAGAGTTCATACCTTTAAAAATTCTCCATTTTTATTCGTACATTTCAACGATTTATACGTGTCTAGCTGCAGTCCCAATAAATCCAGTTTAAAAGACAGATGCCAATATTCAGTATGAACATTGCTTTTACTAGTGTTATTTAACTAAAAGTAAAAATCTTGATAATTTAAATTTAATTCAGACTAGCATTCCGACCGCGGCTTCGCCCACGTTATCAAAGAAAAACCATAGTTCCGTTTACGTGAGATTTCCGGGATTAAACCTATCCTTTATCCTTTTTCAGGTCTTCATCTATCTCTATACCAACTTTCATTCAAATTGGTTCAGTATTTGAAGTGGGAAGAAGATACAGATTACAGACCGAGTTACTTTCGCATTTATAATATTAGTTAGGATTAAATACATCAGTATTATTTTCTTTTTTGAAAATGCATGAATATATTATGACATGATTAAAAAGAGCAACTATGGAGTTTCTTGCCGGTTCTTCTCCAATGTAGATACTGCTTTCCGAATCGGTGGTAAATGTTAAAAATATGTAATGACGATTCAAAAGTGCTTCTCGAAAAAGTCTAATTGAATAAATAAATGTTTGAGTTTTGAGTTTGAGTTTAAGAACTTATCTTCCTCATTTCAATTCGTTGTTTTCTTAAAGTGGAAAGGAAATAACAAAGAAACTGATGTTATACCAAGAACAACTTACAGAGTTTCTTGTTTTTCCTTGTAGAAACTGCTTTCCAAACTGGTGGTAAATATTATCTATGTATTTTGATGATTCAAACGTGCTCCTAACAACTACTAAGTTACTTGCCAAATTTTCTCTGAAGAAACTGCTTTTTGAACTGCCACGAGCCACCTTTTCTTCGAAAAACCTATTCTTTATCCATTGATATCGTAAAAATTCGATTCGAAAATCGCAATTTAATTTTTTATTGTATTTTGAACAATTTTACCAAATTTCGTCTGTATGAAATTTTGAATATTGGTTGTTGCATCGTCGTTGATAGCTAACCTAACCTAACCAGCTAATCGAAACATTAGCAAAACTAGCTTATATCAATGAGTATCGACACCGGATTTTATTCTTTAGTGTTTCTGCCATTTGTCTAGAGGCTCTGGTAATTAATAACGCATGTAGGGTATGCTACTAAAGGAAGTGTATTTGAATATCTAACTGTTTGAGTTTGGGTTTACCTGATACACTTACATAAGCATGAATAATAGGACACGCAACCATATCCTAAAATGCGGTTTGTACTTCTGTTAACATTGTTACAGAAAGGGAAAGGTTCAACACGTGTATTGGGGTCATTGTATTTGATTATAACATCTTCAATTATCATTCTGTTTCACCACAGATCGAGTCTTATTTAGTTTCTGCTAAGAAGAACACATTTGACATTCATCTATTGGAATTGCTAGCAGATTTTTAGCAATTCCTTTTTTTTGTAAGATGACCATTTTCTTCGTCATTTTACGACTTTGCAACAAAAAAATTCAAATAATTAGTTATTTTTTCAACTTGTAAATGATTCATATGGCCTCTTTTTAACATTTGAATCAAAATTCATATTATCATAATATTATGTTTCTATCTATTAAATCTATTATAATTAAATTTTCATTACTGCACCACCTATTGTTTTTCCCCTTTTTTAATTCAAAATCCTACCTATAGGTTGCCTGGTAGAAATCGCTCAGTAGCGATAAGGCCGCCTTTTTGGCTTAACATTATAATATTGTCTTTTTCTTTTTGTTATATTGTCTGTTTTTATTTGATGCTAAATAAAATGTATTTATTATTATTATGTTTCACCAAAAGTCACTTTTTAAGCCCCGTAGTTCAATCTCTACATTAATAAATTGTCATAATGATGATTCATTTAGATGTATCACTGCTATTATAGCAAAACAGTTTTCAATTTTATAACCGTTATTGGACGTCAATTCCTTTTCCAATGTTTCAACATCTTATTCAATCTCCTTTTCAAAACCAATCACCAAACGTATAAAAGATGCATCCAAGACATTTCATACGTCGAATCGGCTCCATTCCACTCGAACATTGATATCCTAAAGCTATAAAAGATTGATAGGTATTCATATAAAACATTGCAAATACGTGTTTCAAGAAATTGATTCTGAGTCAGTGATACATGCGTGAAATTGAAATGAGGATAGCTTACGAATCGCGGTTTGTATGATATGAACCTATTACTATAAAGTATGTACTCTTTTGTATTCGCGGAAAGAAATGTACGTGAAGCCATCTGTAAACTTTGCTATTGCAGCATATTTTATGATGTTTTATTTGACGGCATTAGTTTGCTACGAATTTTGCGAAGTAATTTTATGTCATGTAAGTGAATAATCTTTAGCTAGTTGTTACGCCTTGATGTTTTTGTTTTTATTTGGATTGAATATAAACTAGCGAAACATGAGAATGAATGAATGAATAAATTGACTAATAATTTGGAAATGTTACACGCAAAAAATTATATACCCACTTTTACATAATAGACAAGTACATTTTATCAAAACGAATATATAAATAATTAATGAGTAATATCATTAAAAATGATAATATTGGTAAAAAAAACACACTAAATATAAATACCTACATCTTTAAATACTAAAAAATAATATAAAGATGCATAAATAATAGATTATACCGAGAGTAGGTGAGTTGTTTTGATTATATTTTCTCAAATAGAGTACAAAATACAATATATTTTTTCAAGGCAGTAAAAAAGAGCCCTTGACTTGTGCATAATATTAAACGACTTACGAGTCAGGAAATTGCCAAAATGATGTTCCGTTTTTTATCCGGATATTAAGAAATTGTGAAAGTATCTCGTCACTGCAATGGTACTGTTTTGATTTTATGACTTGGGGTTTCTATCTTCACTATTCAGATCTTATACGACTTTGTAAGGGAATAAGAAACTATGGTTTGAGTTGTATGTGTTCGTTGCGTCTTGTGTTAGTTGGAAATATTTAGAAATTTAGCATAAATGTTAATAAATGTTAAAGGCATTTTAAATACTACAAAAGAATGTTGTTTTATGAATATAGGTATTTATTTTACCTTTCTATATTATATTTGATTGATTCATCCGAAATTGTTTTGAAGATAACATTAATTTACAATATTACTTCAGACTATTGATTAACCATTATTTCTTTAGAAAATAATGTACACCTAACAATGCTTGAATGCATTGACTGATAACTTGTAAAGTAATAATAAATATAAAAAAAAACCTTATTACAGAATGTTAAAATTAACTTAAACCTACTTGCACTTAAAAACTCTACCTGTCATAAAAATAACTCCACCGACCAAAATTTCATTATGACCAACATTCCATACAAACTCCTATAACAATAAACAACCTCTACGGTCGGTCAAAAACTAGACACATATTAGTAAAAACCTATCAAGATACCAGGTGGAGCCGTCAAGACCCTTTTCAAATAAAAATACGTCCATGACTTATGTCCTTTTCAACAAGGGCCTGGTACTGAAGTATTTTCCAAAGAAATAAGCCTCTTATAAAAAGTACCCTTTATGTGTTGTATCTTGTAAATTTTATGAAAAATATTGTACGGAAATAGATTTACAGCTTTTTGGTTGAGTTCTGAAATCATCTAAATTAAAAATTGTTGGGAAGCTGTAGAAAGTATTTTAATAGAGCGTCCTCAGTAAATAAGGCTTATTTATTTATATTGAGTGGATTCCTTTTTTTGAAAATGGTGAATTAATATCTTTTCTAATTTATTACGTGGATAATTTATTTAACTACCTACTACGAAATATTATAAATATATAATCATGATCAACAACGATAAACGTTTATTAAAATTCAGAGTTGGGTTAGTTTCCCAACTTCTGGATATTGTTTTGTTTAGCTTATCTGACATTTAACACACACAAAACAATGAATAATTTATTTCATAATAAATATATATCAAAGTGTTGAATAGGCTGACTTTATCAGCAAGTCGTGAAATTGTCCATTATTTTTGTTATATTCGGGTTGTTTGCGGATAAAAATAAGCCAAAATATGTAAGCATTTAATATAAAAAGTTACAAGGCTGAAATTTGTTACCAAATCATGCATTTTTTTTCATCATAGACTTATGCTTAAAAATGATTATTCATAGCATGTATATTGTATATATTATAATAGCGGTCCGCCCCGGCTTCGCCCGTGGTACCTACATGTTTACGTTTTTTTTTCATAAGAACCATCCTCGTATTTCAAGGAATAGATTCCGCAGCGCACGCGATGACAGAATTTTTATTAAGGATTTTTTTACACCTTGGGTTACATTATTGCATTTTTGGTAAGGATCTCTATTTTTTTTGAAAATGCAATATAGCCTATGTTGTTCAGTGAAGATGCAGCTTTCTAATGGTGAAAGAATTTTTTAAATCGGTCCAGAAGTTTATGAGTGAAATCCATACATACATACATACATACATAATTACAAACCTTACCTCTTTATAATATTATAGTATAGAAGTATAGATTACGTTCGGTGAATTTTATCTAAACGCGTTATAATTTTATAAACGTCTGCTAATCCAATAAGAGAAGATAAAATTAAGAAATTTTATATGGGTTACACATGCTACTGTAATAAAAATTGTTATAATAAGCGCTTCCCTATCGACAATAAAAAAATACTTAACAAGCTTTGGTGACAATTCAATAATTTCATGACTATTGGGTGCTTTTTTGTGTTCTAAACTATATTTATTATTGTTTAGTATTTTCTTGTGTTTGATTTTACACAAGTAGGAATGAAACATGTAGAAATTAAAGACTTTAACGGATTTTAATCCCGATTAAAAGCCGTAGGTAGTCTTTATTGTTATTTTACATCCTTCTCTTTTGACCAACATATCGTGAAAGTAGACCATATGTATTTAATTTTTCTTCTTCCCCAGGAGATAAACTACGACTCTCCTCGCGGTGGGGTGTCCGTGATCACCGAGAAGGGAGAGATGACCACCTCCCACCTCCTGGTGCAGAAGGCGAGAGGCTCTGACTCAGGACGGTACACCTGCGCACCAGCCAACGCCAACCCTAGATCTGTTCTCGTCCATGTACTTAGTGGTAAGACTTGCCTATTGATCCTGTTAATTTAACCTAATACGCACTCATTGGCCTATAGCATTCAGGTTTGACGTACATATTATTCAATGCTGAAAGAATTTTTGAAATTGATGCAATAGTTTCTGAGATAAGTTTAAACAAACTAAAAAGAGTTCCAGATTTATATTATTGGTACAGTTATAGGTGTACTGTCTTATAATATCTGGTATAAACAATGCTCTCATAAAACCTTATTTGTTGTTCTAAGGAATAGCAAAAAACATCTGTACATTGCTACATACTTTCGCATTTACCTACATAAGTAAATGAACAAATTCTTCAGCCACATACCGAGAAAGCAATCGACTTATCAACTTAATTTCATCGACATCACAAATTAAATTTGAATTTCAAAAATACTCTTTACAATAATATTATGATTTATATGATGACATTAAAGTGTTATCACTACAAAGTCGCTTTCTCTGTCCCTATGTCCCTATGTATGCTTAAATCTTTAAAACTACGCAACGGATTTTGATGCGGTTTTTTTTAATAGATAGAGTGATTCAAGAGGAAGGTTTTAGTATATAATTTATTATGTTTTAGACAAAGTGGGCGAAGCCGCGGGCGGAAAGCTAGTTCAATACTAATTGTAATTACTTTTTCATGATATGTATCAAATATTTCAATAGCAAAACTTTCATCTGGATCGCTCCCAAAAATGAACAGTAAATTGGCGCGAATTTCATTCCGACGATAAAAGCGAAACGAAACTTTCGGCCGATAAAAATTTTATAGTTTTTGTTTCCAAGTTGTTAAACTCACATGTAAAATGTTAGATTGGTTCGATAGTATTAGACATGTTTTCGTTTAATTTGGATAATTGTTTTTTCTAGACGAAGTTTTTTTATATAGGTTGTCATAGAACTTAATATTTTATAGAATGTTGTAATTTCTGGTGAAATGATAAATTTGATTATAGATCTATTGGACTAAAGTCTCATATTCTTTGAAATAGTTTTGTTTGATTTCATAAGAATTTTAAGCATAAGCATGAAGAATACTATGAAATTCAGGACGGTACGTCTTTAGAAATTTATTAAGCTATTGCATAGCTTCTATCGCGGGCCTTGAGCGCGGGGACCGAATCGAGAAATTCCGTAACGAAAAATCCTCACGCTCCCCACTCCGACGGGCTCGGAGGTGTGGCTTGAAGGCATGCTATGCAATAGCTTTACCGCGGCAGTCCCCGAGTGCCACACGTCTTTTTTTTACTACTTTTCACTTCAAACATTTAACAAACCTAATACCCAGATATAAATATGTAGGTATATATTATACAATTTACCACAAAAAAGCAAAGGTCACATGAAGGTGAAAACATTCCTTGTTAAACTAAAAATCATTACCCAGAAAAAGAAAATTACCATCCTAATCATAATATTCCCTAGACATCCAAGCAAAATATCCCTACTATTTCCACTATAGCGTCGCATTTCTAAATTCATTATTTCATTCGCAATATAGAATAACGAGCTCTAATTCCAGCTCTTAGGTGCATCTCTTATACATTAATCAATTTGCGTGATGAAAGCAAAGGGAAATTCCAATTGCTTTTGGGAGCACATACTATGTTCGCATTGAATCTCGCTTGCACGAGAATGGTTCCTTCCTAAAAGACCCATGATATAGCATTTCTATGTAGTTTCTACATTCTACACGATACTGAAAAGATTTGAACTCTTATAGAGGGGTAATTTATTGTTGTTTGTTTATAGGTAGGTACCTACGTTATATAAGTTTAATATAGTGAGAAGATTTGAGACCCATATATCTGACCTTTCTTGTTTAGTATTAAATTTCCTTTTGGTAAAAAAGTTCAACCTATACAGCAATATAAGGTTTCACGAATTTCAAATAACACCTCGCTGCTGTTTCATTTTACAACACAGAGTTTTTGACTTACAGATGGCTCGTTTAATTTTATTTACATTTATTCACATGATGTATATTTTCACTGCGAGGCAGTCTGCCCTTCTAATTTTCAAATGCCAATTTATTTCACTTCAATTGTGGTTTTAATTCTCATTTTTTTAAACTATACTAATAGATATTTTAATGCTGAAAAGGTTTGTTTTCTGTTGTTTGATTGAATGCGCTAATCTCAGGAACTACAGCTGGTCTTATTTGAAAAATTATTTAAGTATTAGATGGTATATTCATAGAAAAAGGCTATCAATACACTAAGTCCAATAGAAGCGGAGCTTTGCTGGTAAAACATCTACTAAAATATAAGACAAAACATCTGGTAGAGTTTCGTAACAGATCCCAAAAAGTTTTCATTAGAAAAGAACTACATTTTAATACCTCATAAAATCAATAAAGATAATACGTACAGAATATTCTAAGTTTCCCTTTGTTTCAGGAGAGCACCCAGCAGCAATGCAGCATGGGGGTCAGTTGCGCCTGCAGTACCCGCTGTCGGCAGCCCTACTCAGCGTCATTGTAGCCCTTATGGGTTGCTAGTACTCGAATAGACTAAGATTTTTAATTTTAGGGCTGGCACAATAGATCGAGACCATTTTTTTGTAGAGAAAATTGACATTGAAATATTAGCTTATTTTTCAGCCCATTTGTATTTGGTTTTATTTTAGGATTAATATATAATTTAAACCAGGGTTAGTAAGCGTTTTATATAATCGAACTATTTGTAATATCTTCGCCATTTTAAAGTTATAGTATGATAATATGACCTATTAGTTTGTTCATTAATAAAATATAATCTTTAAAAATATCGATGTACGAATACGAACGAATACGAATAAAAGGTAGATACATAATTTCATAAATTATAGTATTTAAGAAGACTAAAGATTCACAATTATTAAAATGGTACATTATGTGCTATATTTATTATACTTTCAGAACCACATAACTTTGAAAGTTGAACATTTCCTATTTTAAATACTACGATCATTAAAAGCATTCTTGAAACATTTCAATTGGTCTTTCAAGCCGGATACGGCAAACGAAATACAATTTACTAACAGTTTCAAAATCCGAATTGTATTAACCAATAACAACACACTTCAGCACATCCCCAGACAATACCACAACATGACTAACAATCCAACTAAGATATGTCATGTAAATTGAAGTTATCCCGTCACGAGATTTGTATTCCCTAGTCACTAGTTTTGCTTGCTACAATTTAGTCAATGTATTCTACAGATACGTTAGTCAATGTATCCTAGAGTAAAATTTTCAAGATTTAATTTTAATATACACGAAGTTCTAACTTCAAGAGAGTTGAAGATGAGATAAAATAAAATGTACAGGTCCGTTTGTAAGGTGGTTTGTAAAGTTAGGATCTCTGGGGATATTATACAAATAAGTACGACTTTGTTGGAAAGGTCGATGACACGTTTTGAGTAAAAGAGGATTATTACAACTTGAATTTTATCTAAGGACTTTACTTTCGCCTTGAAAATTAAGGTGAATTTTAACTGACTTCTAAAAAAAGGAGGAGGTTCTCAAATTGAGTGTATTTTTGGTATTGTTACCCCATAACTTCCGACTGGGTGATCCAATTTTGATGATTCGTTTTTTTAAGTTGCTAGTATTGTCATTTATTATAATATTTAGGGCTAATTTTTCAATCCTTGGTTAAAACTTATTCGTCGAATAACGTATTAAACTACCATTTTAAAAATGTGTTCTAATTGCCCGTATTTGACGGTTTATAGGTGACATTTAATGTTATCGTGTAATACTTTATTGGACGGGTATGGTAACCAAGTATTGAAAAATCGAGCCCTATTAATTTAAATTGTGTCCAGTTCTGACCATTTGAAGGGAATTTAATTTTTTCTAATAAAGAACTATAGAATTTGTCATCTATTTGTCTTTTTATATACAAGAGTTACAAATCTATCAGGCCAAGGCCACGTTACTGTGAATGTGGCGTCACGCAGATGTCCCACTCTGATACGAATCGAGAGCTTTTCTGAGTCGGCTCTTGACATATTGTTCACAATTTTTATTTCTTATTGTAATATTTAGGTCAAGTGATTACTGCGCTGTTTTTTGATGGAAGATATTCGAATGTGGCTGTTATTTCAAATGTTTATTTGGACATAAGTCCATTGCTCATATAGATCATTCGAATGTGGCTATGATGACATATATATAAGTTCATTGTTTAGTCATAATTTAAGAAGATTATTTCACTTAGTTTGCCCATTATTGTATATAATATTAATCTATTTCAAGCTTTAGTTAACAAGGTATTTTCACATTCACAAACCCACTACACATCGACACTTTATATATATATATATTTAAAAAGTTAAGAACGTATAAAATCTTAATGGTGATTTGTGAATATATTACAAAATGGCGAAGATATTATTTAATTTAATAATTCATTTGGATGTGCATGGATGATGGTGTTAATACATTTGTAAATAATAAATTAAGTTGTAGTGTAATGAATTAAAATTGTAATAAGCTATTGTATTGACGAATGGAATTTGTTGAATTTAGAATTATTATCGTAGATAATGATTCTTATCCTACACATTGCAAAGTCTCTTATGAGACTCGGGTCGGACCAAATAAAAGGAGCGTGTGTGCTGAGTACACGTGTCAGAAGTGAAACTTCTTTGGCATGATTCAAGGATCGGTACCAAAATAGTCGCTTTACTCCATGACGTGACGGTAATGCCATGACGCGACCTTGAAATTTTACTCTCAACACGCCTTAAGAACTTCACTTCATTTTTTATTTGAAAGACATGAATAAGGATACAACAAAGTTACTTTCCTGGAACATAAAATAACTTCCTCGAACGTGTCAAATCTTCCGTTTCATTGGACAAAAAATGAAATAAAATCCAATTAAGATTTGCCTTCAATCCCGTAGTAAAACGTTACTTAATAATAAACCGCAATACTTCAATGTATAAAAGCGATGAAACTGTATAGCCGATACATTTAAATGTCTTACGATGATGCTTTTCCCTACGTATTCCATTACTCCTCACAATGAAGCAGATACAAGACTTCCATACAAAGCCAGCAACGTATTTGTGCCAGAAAAAATCTTTTTTCACTCAATTGATTTTTAAAACGATATTCGAAACCTTTCAAGTAAATTGTCCCGTTTTGAGAACAAATGGACGGATTTGGTTAAGTCATCAGAAATTTACGAATTTAATTTTCAAGGCGGAATCAAATTTTCGTTTGATTTGGGAAACGTTTTAAAAATGAATACATTACGATTGTTACTTGACAATTAATTTTAGAATATTTTTTAACCTTAATTCTCATTTCTTTTCCTATGAGTTGAGTGAATAGGGCATTACCTAAATGAACTATATTTTGAACTCAGTTTGACTCTCTCAGTGGAGGCTAATACAGACAGTCTCCACATATTTTCTAGTACATTAGGTGTTTTTAGGTACCAAATAAATCATTTAATAGTAAAGAAGTGCATATTAAAACATTGAAACAAATCTATACATATAAACGTCGCATAGTCTATGTCCTTTTCTTACGCAAGCTTTTTTAAAACGTGCAAAGGGCTGGTCCTATAATAAATTAGGTTTGTCCACGACTTCGCGTGGGAGTAAGTAAATTGCGTTTTTCCCTCGTAATTTGCAACATTTTTCATTGATGCTACGTTCCTATTGGTGGTAACTTGATGTTATTTGTTATTTAGACTACTAGCTGCTCCCCTGACTCTGCCCGGATAGTTCTTTTATTTATCGTAAAATATAATAAACTATTACTTAAAATATAATAAACTATTATATTTTAAGTTGGATAAAACTGTACACTGTGTGGAAAGTCTCATTATAATCGATCCAGTAGTTTAAGAGTCCATGGCAGACAAACTACGTGACACATAATTTATATGAAATAAGATAGCCTTCCTCGTTAAATGAAACATAGAAAATACCTTTGGATTTTGACAAATCAAACCTAAGACCTTACGTATAAGTACTAACCACTTTACCAAGGAAACAGCGACCATGATTCACAAAAATCAATATATTTATGTAAATATATTACTCGAGATAATCAACAATTTCCATTTGTCAATACAATATTTTCACGCATTTATTAAAATAGATTTAGACCATGTTACATTAAAGTTCTTAAAGTATACAATGTACGAGTAATTAAATTATTTAAGCTAATTAAGATTGTAATTATCATGCAAATGTTTGAGTTTTACGTTAATTACGGTTGTGTAAATAATATCGAGGATGGAAAGATAAAATACTGTAAATCTTTACTTATTATATTACCTTATACTTACTATTATTACCTTTATTTTAAGTGGGGAAATCTTCCAAAGATACCCACGGCCTCCGGGGTAGGAGCCGTGGGTTATGTCGGATTCTTACCGACTAAAACCCCACTGTGTTCCGTCGAGCCGCTTTAATGATGGGGCCGCGGGTATTGGTTGGAATTCTTCCGCGACCATGCTACCTACTTAAATATAACAAGTTCTTAGTTTTTTTGACAGAATTAAAAATATCGTTGCATAGAATGTTCTGCAAGCTTGCTTATAAATAACTATTAACAATAATGTTTCAGGAAATATGTAAACAAATGTATGAGTAAATAATTTAATTCTGTATTAGATTATGTATATTTGTAACAGTATTTTAACTTTCCCATAGCGATGTAATGTTTAAACATTAAGGAAATAAATTAATCGTCAGACGAATATTTTGTTTGTTTCATTTTAATTAATTACTAGATATACTTACTAATTCTAATTGCTTTTTTTTTAAGTGGGGAAATCTTACCTAAGATACCCACGGCTCCCGGGGAAGGAGCCGTGGGTTATGTCGAATTCCTACCTACTAAAACCCCACTGTGTACCAACGCGCTGCTTTAGACGGGATGCGGGAACACTATCGCAATCTTCCGCATGTCCCGCCCAGCAGTTCCCGTTTCCAGGCCCTCCGCGAATTGCCTGTTTCCAGGCCCTCCACCAAATTACCCACCCCGAGGCGGCGCAAGCTGGCACACTTCTAATTACTAACCTTACCTTGAGTGATAAAAGCTACAAATTCCCATTGAATTTGATAATTTTTCAGACTATTTTAAAACTTCCTTCAGTCCTGATTTTGTAAATCATAATAAGAAATAAAAGAAACCCTTTTTAACCAACTTCAAAAAAAAGGAGGAGGTTATTGTAATCCCTATTAAGAAATAACAGGAAAAAATAGTAATAATACCCCATAAATAATATCTCGTTGCAATTTGCATATCAAATTTCATCCCAATCAGGTCCAGAACAAAACATTTTCACATCAAAAACGTTTTGCAACCAGTGTAATATCAAATGAAGTTGTCTACGTCTGGTTAACTCGATCCGTATAGCCTGTGGACAAGTTTGTATAAAATATAAAGTGTAACATTGCCAAGCTAATCTAATAACCTCATTATTCGCTTACATCGCGAGCGGAAAATTACATCAAATATACAGTGAATATTATTATAATAATTCATTCGTTGCACGCGGAATGACCGCCGTCACACACACCTATTTTGCGGCAAAGATTATTTTGCAGATGTGACTAGTTTTCAAATACATAGATTAATTGGGTCTAGTGTTAGATATAATATGTACGTATAGTTATGTACAGTTCGACATATTATATGGTATGATAGTTTGATTAACGATTAACTAATTTTTATTTAACTCTAAAAATAATTAAAAGTGTACCTATAGGTTTAGATTAAGCACTAAATAGTTAGTAGAGAATTTCTTAAGATATATCAATTAAGCAGAGATTCATGGCAATGTTCTGTTAAAGAAATGCTTAGTTTAATTTAAGTGTTAAATAGTACATTTTCCACTAAACAAGACTTAAAATTGAAAACGTGAATAAGATTTAATACGTAGCTTTCTTAATTGTGCTTATTATAGACCATTAAAGGCGTTTTAATTGCGTTTTCCTTAAAATAAAACAGGCAATTTAAAGTACAGGAAAGGATTTCTCCCTTCACGGTAGATTGGCTTTAAATAGGAGTAATTAATGATATTTGAGTTGGGATCCGTATCAACACCTGAAGTATTATCCTATAATTATAATATAATTCATAACCAACCACTCCGTGATTAGGTATGTATAAAATTGTGTTGTTACATAGATTAATGTAACGATAAAATATTAACATAAAAGAGATAGGTATACCCCTGTTAAATAAATATCATTTTTATTTCTGAGATAGAACTTAGAGAGATTTACAATTTAGGTTCTCATCCAATCTTGATTTCACATGATAAAATAGACATATAAATTGACATTTCAGAAATTATAAAAATGTCTTAGGAATAAAAACAATATCTAGCTTAAAAACAACCTGTGTACAACGTAGTTATAGCCTCTCTACTTTATGATCTAGAGATGCTATATTATGTTTGTTATGAAAAAATTATACTATGATGTTATGGTATGGATATGAATATATAATGATACTAATATATTCCACTGATTATACAAACAAATAAAAGTTATGCCACATCTACATTCTACTCTTTGCCACGCACAATCCCATCTGATACAAACCGCAAACCGCGCTTCATAACTTTGCACTTAAAGCTTCACGCGTCCTACGTACATTATTTGCTCGTAACTAAATCAGTATGTTATAGTAGGACGCGTGAGAGATTAATTATAATTAGATAAATCTATTACAGCTGCTATCTCAAGATTGCATGCGGTGATCTCTGATGTGATAGGATGATTATTGTGTCACAAACGTTATGTATCTAGACAACTATGTGTTAATATCATCCAACAGTTAAATAGTATTTTCTAATGTTTGATTTTGCGCGAGTATTATACATTTAGAAATTAGATTTTAACGGATTTTAAATGTGAATTATTCATTATATTACAATCCTGCTCGCTGCAAAGTGTGTAAAACGTCGGGATAATAATATAATTAATAAATCGCGATTAAAATCTAAGTAAACTATGCATAATACGTCATATCCGTAAAATAATATCTATCTGTAGCCAAATAAAACGTGTATTGAAGCGAGAGGTTTTTTTTTTATAAAAAATACATTGTCAAAAAGTCACAAATGAAAACACACAACACACTTACTTTGAAAATGAAGAAAATAGCCTTTGGTGTAGAGAACAATATTTTTTTCTAATTTTCTCTACCTACTATAATTAATGGCCTCCTAAATATTTCGCCAGCTAGTTATATAACCAATTTAATGATTCTCGGTAGCACTTATGATAAAGCGTAAAAAACTAAAAGTGTAAAAAACTTCCTATAACGAGCAAAACTTACTTGCATTAAATTCAATTCGTATACTATTTAAATCCCCGTATTAATACACGTTAAGATCCCTCTTTAGAGGTTTAAGGGATTCTCTCCGATTAGTGGTTAGAAGCACCCTCATCAGGGGATTGTAGTAAGTATGTGATTATATTATGGCGTATTATGTTTTAAAACTTGATTGAATGTGTTCACCGACTTTACGAAAGAGGTGTTCAATTCATCTGTAGTTTTATGTGACTTGATGGAGTACCTACCTACGCCAATTTTCATAGATTATTTTCTAAGAATTTTTGAAGTGGAACTTCTTTATCGGCAGCCAAAAATATGAAATACAATCACATAAAAAAGAATCTAGGTACTTTTAGAAAAAGGCTCATTTTTCAAAGCACTATTGTACATAATGTCATGTCACATTAACTATGGCTAAATCTATCACAACTGGTTCAAACTTGTAAAAGACCTTCACGATTGACGCAGTAATAAAAGCTTGTAAAACAACAATTGGCCTGTAAACAGAAACAAGAACATTTCAAAATTGCTTTAAAACTATGAAGTTTATGCTTTGTACAGCGTACAATGGAAGGAGTTATTTATTTATCACTAACAAGCTCTCTTGTTGAGTGACAACGAAACTTGACTTTGAATACAATGAACGCTAATATTATATTCTTGGGCGTTTACAGAGTATCATAGAAACCTGGGCGGAATTTGTGACCGTGAAAATGTTGCTTTTGTGTTGCAATAAACATTTTTAATAGCTAATTATCCGTGATGTCTATAGCAGTAATAATTCCAGTGTAGGAAAGAGGCGGTAGACGACATATTAATAGCTCTATCCTTTTTTTACATTGGAAATAATATTGCTTTAAAACGTCATGGTACGGGGGCTGGTCTTCTAGGTAGAATGGACAGCGGTTAAACCTAAGCCGTAGAACCAAGTAATCTTCCGTAGCCGTAGAACCAAGTAGTCACAATCTGGCAGAGTACAATACTTGATAGCCTAAAGAAAATCAATCATAGAAACATTTGGCCCATTAAAGTTGGTAGAAATTCTCTTCAAATTCCATGAAAAGGTAGATATCTGCAAACATATACAAACTACATTTAGAAACTGAACAATATTCTATCTAAAGGTAAGCAAACACAGAACACATTAAAACTATATTCATTTACATGCAATTTAAATGTAACTGTAGCTAATTATCTTAAAGATAAGAGGTTAGAGTTATACATGATAAAAAGAGACGGAAAATATTACAATAATTATAGTAACAAATAGATTGAATACAAAATGTTTAAAACAGTAGTAATAATAGTAAATATTACTACAGTGAATTGAAATATCACGAATACCGAGGTCACGCTCGAGGCTAAAACAGATATTGTTGTCCCCGATTTATAATTTTATTGTAAATAAAGGGTTTGTAGCTTATTCAAATAACATTTCCTATTAATATAGCCATGATGTAGAATTAAATGGTCTTAAAACAAAACAATTTAAACATAGTCTGACTTTAAACCACGGATCCGTCACTTTAATAGTTGTCTATGTGAAATACGACAAAACCAGATTAGAGAGAAGCCGCGCTTAAAGTTAAACCCTGTCTAAAGTTTTTTTTGTGGTGAGACAGAATAGGTTTTAGATTGAATACCCCATGGACTGAAGAGTCTTAGTCTGTAAAAAGGTAAGTTAAAAAAATACATACGTACGTATCTAACAAGGAACACAGGGCTTCCTGTTTCATACCAGTAATAAATTAATATCACAATATACAGATACAACCAGTATTCTTATATTATCTGTCAATTGTCATAATACCCTTGCGATTCTCGTAAACACGCTTGCTTGTGTGCGTGAGCCATTTCGAACGTTTGTATGAAGTTTCCCTTAATATGCTTGTAATGGCAGGGCGCTGTAAGTAAAATTATGGTTTAGTTTTCGCCCGCGGTTTTTCAATCGTAGTCAAATTGTAAAATAGCTCCATTACGAAGTGAAAGAACAGAAAGACAGACGCATTTTCGCATTATATAAGAAAAGATTAGCAAGTTAACAACATTTAGTTACTAGCTGTCCTCCGCGGCTTCACCCGCATTGCTCCGCTCCTGTTGGTCTAAGCATGATAATATATAGCCTTTCCTCGATAAATGGGCTATCTAACACCGAAAGAATTTTTCAAATCAAACCAGTAGTTCCTGAGATTGGCGCGTTCAAACAAACAAACTCTTCAGCTTTATTATATTAGTAAAGATAGATAGGTACTTCAGTTGAAGTAAATACGGCACTCCACTCCTTGTTCAAATTACCTCAATACATGAAGAATTCTAGCCAACTCCAGAAACCTAGACAAAGAAGACGATCAATTAATTCCTCAGCTCAAAACGTTACAAACAGCTTTTGCTGCGAAGCAATCCAATATAAAACTTGAGCTAACCACAATTAAAAGTTCAACACTGCTTTGTATCCATCCTTTCAAATGCCTAAGTGATACGAATCATTTTATTTACGAGATACCATGTACATTGTGTGCGGCTTTTAGGGTTGCCATTTTTTTAGGTCTAGACCCGAATTCAGACAGATTCAACTGGATAAGAAGTATATAAATAACATTTATATACTTATATTATACTTAAACGTAGTTATAAAGTATAATAGCAAGTTTTATCCGAATCCTTTTTTTCGGTTTTACACAAAGCAAACATTTAGATATACAAAATTTCAAATTTGTCCTTTGAGTAGCACACATAACCTAAAAGTGGTGAAAGTATAGTGGTAGTGTTAATTTTAATTTAGTGATTGTTTGGAGAAAAATACTTTATTTGCATATAATTATCATTAGTAAAAACTTGTAGGAAAATTGAAAAAAAAAATGTTCCTGTAAAATCCAAAATCATGGTCAATATGAAGGCTGAGGCTTGTAGAGTAACCATGCTTCCTGCAATTATTATGGGAATGAAAAAAAAACTTAAAATTTAACGTTGTTACTTCTTTATGGAACTGCATTTTATAGTTTAGTTAACTGATGATTTTTATGAAGATTATTTAACAAAACCGGTGTTAGTTTTTATTATAAAAGGCAATAAAAGTTGAACAAGTTAATTGTGTATAAAACTCGAATATTTTATTTTAGTTGCGATGTAAATTGCAGTGAAAAGAAATAAACATTGCTACAACGATAATGCAAGGTTTTTGCGGCTCACAAAGGAATACATATTCATGTAAATCATCGACACTGCGGAATCGGCTTGTTGATGAATCGACCTTGACCTGTCTCATAGAGATCAGGTGTTGGTATCTCTCCTATAAATTGATGTTTTCTGAATACAATGATTGATGGATTGCGTATTTTTTTGTTTTATATAATAAAAAAAAAAAAAAAAATATTTCGGGACAATTTTCACACACGGCACGATCTGATCCCATACTAAGCTTTTCGCTTGTGTTATGGAAACCAGATGGCTGATAAACATACATATATATTTTTAAATAAATACTTATATAGATAATTAACACCCAGACACAGAGCAAAAATCTATGTTCATCACACAAATATTTGCCCCGGGTGGAAATCGAACCCACCACTAATAATACTAGCTTACCGCCCGCGGCTTCGCCCGCTTTGTCTAAAACCTAATAAATTATATACTAAAACCTTCCTCTTGAATCACTCTATCTATTAAAATAAACCGCATCAAAATCCGTTGCGTAGTTTTAAAGATTTAAGCATACAGAGGGACATAGGGACAGAGAAAGCGACTTTGTTTTATACTATGTAGTGATTATGCTAGTAAAATGTAGTAGTAAGACAGAGTGAAATTATCACTGCTATGTAATAAGATGACTATTCAGCGGTACAGCGAACAATCAATAGAAAATTGTTAAAATATCGGAGTTAATTGTTATATTTTAGCTTAGATGTAGCTTAGTAGCTTAGTGTATCTAGCTTAGTCACTTGTTAAGGCTTGAATATGTGAATATCTTTTCCCTAAATTAGTACTAAATAAAACAACATTTTTGTCAACAACTTTTATTGCGTTACTTGCTCAAGAAAAGTATTTCTCGCTTATTATGAAAACGCTCTAATCCACTGAAAATTGTATTTGATAAATAAAAATCTTCCAATTGAGCTAAAATGCTACGAGATTCCAGAGAATTCCAGAAAATTCCAAAATTATGGTGCTATTAGGACAGTATGAATTGAAAGTCTCAGTTAGGTAACGGCTAATGCCGGGACTTATATTTTCTACCAAAATCGGGTCAGCTCTTGAGGTTTCTCCCAAACAAATTCCACTGACGGCAGTCTATTGAGCTTTTAGAGTTTCAAAAGCTCTGCCTAAATACATGATATTTATACAAAATGTAATTCTTCGTTTTTCATTCGCGGATTCGAGGTCATGGTTAGAATGTTAAATTTGTTTTGACTTCACTTTCACGGATTTCAGTCTAGTAATATATACTGTAGATAATATTATCTAAGTATGACAGATTTAGATAAAAATAAAACGGATGGATAATTTTTTCAGACGTCTAAATTTGGAGTAATTCACACTCATTTTTTTTCTGAATGAACTTAATTCATACATTAATATTGTTCTCGTAGACAAAAAAAAAATATTCTCAGTTTATTTCCTGCTTGTGTTCAAGGTAAAACCAATTATTGAATAAGTACATTGTTCGCAGCCACATAAATTCAGGTGTTTCATTTTTTTACCAGGATCTTACAAGTAAATATAGGCTCGAAAATAATTTTCTAACCTTTAGGTTTATAGAGAGGTTTCTGCGGTAACAAAAACTAAATATAGGCACACGGGAATTGACACCCTTTAGTCTTAAAAGGTGTTAAAATAGATATCCAAAATTAAAAGAAGGGAGAGCATTTCTGTATTATCATTTCAACATAAAATTGGTAAGCTTACAAAATACTCGTGTTTCCACCTGTGTTTGCTCACAGTTCGCGCCTAAACCAACAACTTGTAACCTCCTGTTTAAATAAACAGTGCTTACAAAATGTACTACTATATATTTTATATGGAATGTCGTTTGTTTGCATTGCCTCTTTAGAAGAGTCGTGTGAACATAACCATAGTGCCTGAGGTTCTGGGTTCGATCAGTCGAGCGTTATACGATATTTCCGTTTGGAATTTTCCATACGTCGATGTTCTTAACGTTGAAATACTGACCTATTTTTATATGACATCTTAGCTCCTACACTAAAACTAAAGAATTTGTTTGTTACGTCTTCACGCAAAAGCTGCTGAACCGATTTTCATGAAATTCAGCATACACATAGAGGGCAACTTGGATGGGATAGTTAACATCCCGCCCGCCATTTACATATTTTGTCTATGGCCGAAGCTGTTGGCGAAAAGCTAGTACCTAACAATATAGTATATATTATCTAATAGCATAGTTATGTAGACCATCATACATATTATATACTAGTATTAGTATAGATCCTAAACAAATCCTTAACTAATTACGTCGTAAAATTTATCTCGTAGTTTCCGCTAAGGTTAGTCACCCCAGGCAATGATTCAGCTTATTTGAGATGCCTAATATCCTTATCTATGTGACCTAGATGAAAATAATCCATCGTTATTACTAGCGACATGCCCCGGCTTTGTACGGGTACAATGCGACTAAATATACTACGCTATATTAAGGGTATACTTACATTCGAAAGACAGCGGAAATATTTGTATAATAGGTACTATGTAATGATGATATACCATACATATCTTTATTCTTTCAACTACACGAAAACAGACCTCTCATATTATTATGTCCAACCAAAACAGTAGCAATGTCGCACGGTAGGCTAGTTAATAGGCGGGTCCATACTGAGTGAGCAGCCTCGCGTAGCATTTTGCTACGCGAAACGTTTTTGGAACGAAATAATCGCGCGTTACGAAAGGGGGCTAGACGGAATTAAGACCAAAAGTTGTAACGACTTTTTGCAATAGTTGTAAGCCGTGCGGCGTGCACGCGTTTCTCTGTCTGTCTCTTTCTCTCTCATAGAAAGCAAGCCAGTTATTTTAGTAACTTCGTTCCAGCCGAGCGTCCCTTGTTCACACCTCTCAAGTTTTTATCGCGTAGTAATTGCCTCGCGAGGCTGCTCGCTCTGTGTGGACCCGCCTAATAACATTAGTTCCAGTATCGTGGGCCACAAAACGTGCCACTAAGTTAATAGTTGTTCGAATATGCGGGATAAGGTCCGGGAATAAATTATGGAATTTACGTGGGTGCTGATAGCACGGTTTTGTGGAATACGGGTCATAGAGTATGGGACAGATGCGGACTTTGGTAGGAATGTTTTGCGATGTGTGAAAATAAGTTACTGAAATGAATTCAATTTATTTCTTCAAAGATTTAAGTTTAAAGTGTGAACCTTTTTTTACATTTGAAATCTGTAGTGTAATACTAATTACTTGTGCTCTTATTTTATCTGAGATGTTTTTCATGCGAATATTGTTCTTTTGGTCTTGCAAAATAATAACTTTGTATTATCTCAATAATACCTACAAGATATTATAACCTCTTTAGATTTATTAGTAAAAATAGTTCACGCTTTAAATAAAATTTGACTATTGAAGTAAATAAGTACCTCAATTTAAACACCCCTTTAACCAAAATCACTAAATGAAATATTCAAAATCCAATCAAATTAAATAATCTTTGACCAAACGAGATTAGACGCGTTTCTAACCTGACGCAAAGCTTTAACTATCGCTATAATATGAATAAGCCCAAATTTTCTCTTAATTAACTTACTAGCCGAAATCATTTGTTATTTCACTATTCTCTATTGTGAGAACAATAGAGTTGATATTTGCATAACAACATGGATGGAAAATTGTCATAAATATTTTATGGGTTCGGATTTGCTTTTAGTTCACTACTAACAGGCTGTCAAATGAATACAATATACTAAATTATTAATGTATTTTAAACAAATGTATTACCAATATACGCAATAATTTTATGGAGATTAGTTGGTAAGTTTGTACAGAGATGTAGATAATCTACAGAACAGAACCTGCATTTTATATTGTTTTAAAGGTCATAAGAAAATATTACCCACTTTAACAGAACATCTAATTATTTTCTATGCTCTATATTAAGTGGAAAACTGGCATCTATACTTAATATTATAAAGCTGAAGAGTTTGTTTGTTTGTTTGTTTGAACACGCTAATCTCAGGAACTACTGGTACGATTTGAAAAATTATTTCGGCGTTAGAGAGCCCATTTATCGAGGAAGGCTATAGGCTATATATCATCACGCTAAGCCCAACAGGAGCGGAGCAATGCGGGTGAAACCACGGGGCACAGCTAGTACTATATTATATTGAAAAAGTCAAGCTAAATAAGACTAATCCTTAAATAGAATTAAATGGTCTACCAAATCTTACATGAAATAATGTCTAAGACCCTTAAGTATATACTCGTAGACTAAACTAAGTCAGCAGGATCGTGACCCCAAAACTTAGACCGTACGAAGCAAGTTTATTGCAGATACATGTTATAAAGCAAATGTTGTATTTCGATATTAAATACTATATTAATACTATATTTTAGTTTATTGATACAATTTGCTAAAAACATGTAAATAAAAAATTATTCCACTCAAACGTTTATTAATTGAATTAGACTCTTCTAGAAGCACTTTCAAATCGACATAACATAGTTTACCTATTTACCACCGGAAAGCAGTGTTTACAGAAAAAAACATACATACTGAGTTCCTAAAAATAAGTCACTAAGTAGAAAAGTATCCTAAAATTATCAACTCCGAATTCAATTTTCCAATTAGCGTTTCGAACATCCAACAAAACTCTCGACCCATCTTAAAAACAACCTGACTATTCCTGGCATAGTACTTAACCCTTCGTTGATAAGACGGACCATTACTTTTAACACAAATTGAAATCCATTTTACGCAGTCATAAATAGCCTTTCAGGGTGAACAGATAAACTAATCGTTAAATTTTTTCCAATACCCACAGTGGCATGCAATCTCCGGTACTTAGTGTTACCGCCATTAAAGGAACATTCACCCTGGCCCATATTTTTATTCTTTTCACAGGAAGGTAGACATGGCTCTCCTTTAGTAAGGAACCTTTTTATTCTATTGAAAATTCGATATTTTCACTACGATGTTTTAGTTTAGCTTGTTTATCAAGAAAATTATAAAGTCTACATAATCATGGCTTGCTCTTAAATATTTGATTTTATTTAATAATAAATTAATTAATTAACGCTTACCTCGTGTTCATCCAGAAAAAATACAGCTTATGCCAATCAAGAATAATGAAGCTATCTACTAAAAGGAGAAATAAATAAATAATTGTTTATGTGAATTATGTATAAGTCACGTTCAAATTAAAATGTCTCGCTTCTCACCGAAAGGATAGAAGAAGATTAGTCTATAACTGTGATAGTCATATATGGCCGACTGATCAGGCATCGCCACATCATCATCAGATTCATAATAACATTTTTCTATACTTAAACATATTTCTTCAGATATTTTCAGAATTAAAATAGATTTCTCGATCAATAAAAGATTGTTTAGGCTCTATATTTTTATATAGTCAATATTCTTACTATTGCTTCCAAAATATGCAATACTAGTAACATATCACCAATATTTCTACTAATAGACATAGACATAGACATAGACACACATTTATTTACAAACATAACACACAATAACACACACAACAACTGACAAAACACAGAACATTACAAATAAACAAAAAATAAGAAATAAAAAAAAGACAAATAAACTAGGATGCAATTAATTAACTTAAACAAAAAGATAAAATAAAATAAAAATCAATAAATAGTTGCAATTATGTGCTATGGCTGTAAAATGGTCCAGGCTCAGCATATGTCATGAGTCATTTGACTCATGACGCTGTTGATTCTGCCAGGACCCAGAAGGCAGATGGTAATGAGAAGAAACAATTAAAAACAAAGTAAACTAATTAATATACAATATACATATATATGAAATTACATGAATAAGAACAGGATAGATATTTATATACATATATATGAAATTACATGAATAAGAACAGGATAGATAGTAAATAAACATTAGTAAGAACAAAAGGTAACGTAAATAAATGAAAGCTACGTGAGAAATAAATCATAATAAAGGGGGAAGCAATAATAGATACAAATGCTGCTTAAGAGGGAAGGGAACTCTGAAGTGATAACAGATATTTTTTGAAGGCACGTCGGAAGCTAAATTTAGACTACTAATACTACTCTACCACTATTCTACTACCTCTCCTAACAATTATATAGAACCACAGAGCACTAAACACTAAGTACAGAACGTTGCCACAGTCCTCTCAACTCTAGATGGCCGAGATAAACTTGTTCTAACAAAGTGCGAGATGAGAATCCTTCTTTTAATTAAAAACGGTTTCTTGAGTCGTGACGAAGTGACACTTTTCCTTCTTTTAGGACTCTTATTCCTGGATTTTAATTACCTATTTGGAAAACTGTGTCTTAAATGCCAGTGTTAGTTAGTAGGTTAGGACTTGCTTGGTTTATTTTGTTTGTGTTTTAGTGTGTTACATAATGTCACGTATTCTTTAAGCATGGTTTGATTTAAATGTATTTAATAAATTGGTTAATCATATTATTTTTAGGCGGTTTTTGTATAAAGTTATGAATTGCTTTTTTTCATTCTTTGAACTTCATAGTTATTTCATAGTTCATAATAAGGAGGTATTTTTTTCGTTAATTATATTTATGCAATATGCATATCAGATCCATGTTCTTTTTTCCACTTGTACATTGTATCAAAGAATTCTAGTTTAGGTACAATTAAAACGTTCTGTAAGTTCATTATCATCATCATTTTGAGCCTATACTATCGCTTATGTTATGTCCTTTATTTTTGGTCATAATTCATTACTTTAAAAACAAATAAAAAATTAAAAGGAGATAAATTGTCAATTATTATTGTAGACATAATGAAAGCTTAATATTTTGTTTTAAAATAATCTTATACAATCGGCGGCGTAATTGATAGAAAATCTTCTCGTTAAAAAGATAATTCGAGTTAATTTAACGGATCTTGTTGACTATATTTCGTAATTTTTTGCGAACATTTTGAGGATTGCAAAGTTTATCTAACGTGGTGTATTTTTTTAATGTAAAAGTACTAGTACTAGTATTATATTATCTGTGGTTATAGTAATGTATTAATGTCAACTTTATTATCTATAATATATATATAAACGAAACCCGTTTCGCGTTGTCACGGCATCACGTGTGAACGGCTGAACCGATTTCGATAATTCTTTTTTTATTTTATTCCTTGAAGTACGAGGATGGTTCTTATGTAGAGAAAACGTAAATATGTACCACGGGCTAAGCCGGGGCGGACCGCTAGTTTCTTATATTATTGCAATGTAATTTTGTTTTCCACTTGCATTAGAAAAATAACTGCAAACAATCTGAAAATCTTACAACATGGGCGTAATCTACTTGATTAAGATTATCATCAACATCACAGCAAAGAGCTCTTCATAACCGATAAAACTTCATAAATTAAAAGTCACTTAATAACTAATTACCCGTCGAATAAGCACACACCGAGATTGCTGGGTGGCTATTCTCAAAACCCTTCGTCGTTATGTGTTTATGTACCGTATCGGGGGGCTATTATGTGTACTTGTTTGATTACATTTTAGGAATGTGTTTTTGTATAGTTAATTTTATGAAAGAAGTTGGGGAAAAAAAACAAGTAGCATCATACTACTAGCATTATAAATGCGAAAGTTTGTATGTTTGTTTGTTTATTACTCCTTTACTCCTTCACGCAAAATCTACAAAACTGATTTTCAAAAAAATTTGGCATAATAGAAGGTAACTGAGATAATCACAGAGGATAGATTATATTCAGGAAAACCCACAAGAACAGGAACTATGCGGGTTTCCTTTGAAAACGCGGGCGAAGTCGCGTAGGTATAATATGATTATATTGCTGACATAATTACTTTTATTGATAGGATATAAATATGGGGCTCTGAACTATAATATGCTCCTAAATGTTTACAAGAACATGTATTCGCTCTGTACCGGTTTTTACAGCCAACGCAAGAGTGTAAAATAATTAATATTCATGAAAATTAATAGAGTACATATTTGTACGACAGTGCCTGACAGAACAACGCGCCAGAAAGTTTCATTTTAGTTTCATTACAATAAATAAAATATAAAAAACGTAATGAACTCTACAGAAAATAGAAACAATGCACAAATAAAATACAATACCTACTGTTAGGTGGTTAGACGTAACTTTTGATTTATGGTCCATTGAAAAGTTACATTTGGGGTTGCATTTTTTAGAGGACGCAATTTTATTTTTTTGATGTGTAGGGGTGGTCAGTGTGAAGCTATCACCAAGTTTGTGGGGTCGCCACCCTTGTCCCACGGCCGCCATCTTGAAAATAGCGGTTGATATGGTTTTTACGATATATCTCTTAAACTATTTATTTGATAAAAAAAAATTGTTTACATTATTTGTTGCAAATTAAATACTCTACAACTTTGATCCTGCAACTTTTTGTCGTAGAACAATAAATAAAAAAGTTATAAGCGAAAATGTTCAGAAATTAGAGATATTTATATTTCTCAATAAAACTTTTTTTTATAATTTTACGTAGAAATGATATTTGACCATTTTTGTAGATTGTTTTTCGAGGAACAACTTTTATATACAACATTTTTTCATTAATTAAATAGCTAAGGTTTTACAGCGCTCCGAAGTGAGTACTAATTTTCAGTACTCTGAACTATACAGTATACTTATATTATGTGTGTACTAATAATAATTTGTCATCAGTAATGGTTTTTTTTTGTTATTATAATATTTTTAATAATTAATTTTGCAATATCACTAATAATTAATTATTGAATCTTTTCCCCACCACCCAGGAGGTAGAGTCTGGAAGCGCGACTTTTTTTTACGTCGAAAAGCAGGTCTGAAATGTTCTGCAGTGTGCTTCTATTGTTCTGGAGTATGAGAAAAGAGCCAATAGCCAATATATGTATAGTTAAGAGTACTGAAAAATAGTACTCACTTCAGAGCGCTGTAAAACCTTAGTTATTGACGTTATGAAAAAATGTTGTACATAAAAGTTGTTCCTCGAAAAACAATCTACAAAAATGGTCTGATATCATTTCTTCGTAAAATGATAAAAAAAAGTTTTATTGAAAAATATAAATGGCTCTAATTTCTGAACATTTTCGCTTATAACTTTTTTATTTATAGTTCTACGACTAAAAGTTACTACACCAAAGTTGTAGAGAATTTAATTTGCAACAAATAATGTTAACGATATTTTTTTATCAGTTAAATAGTTTAAGAGATATATCGTAAAAACCATTTCAACCGCTATTTTCAAGATGGCGGCCGTGGGACAAGGGTGGCGACCCCACAAACATGGTTTTAGCTTCACACTGACCCCCCCTACACATCAAAAAAAACAAAATTGCGTCCTCTAAAAAACGCAAGGTTAGGGCTAAAAAATGTAACATTTCAATGGATCATTAATATTTTAGCTGTTGATGAATAGTTGTCATTATAGTTGTCACTATTTCCTGTCATAACATGCTAGCTGTCGAATACTATAAAATGCCGCGTTCCTTTGACTCGTGACGCATTCGTACGAATCGTGCCTAGGGGCTCGGACGTTGTTTATACGACGTTCGACCCAACTACCCTCATTTTGCTAATAGTCGTTGACTAGCTGCGATTTGTTATCAACTACCTATAATATCAATTAGGTAGCTGTGTAGAACCGCAGTACATTCTTATTACATTCAAACTAATATTTAACCCGGCCTCTCGTGTTATTTCTTACACTACATTATCAATTCACACCCCGCGAAACAGCCACTAAAATATTTAGCCAGCAATTATAAGTTTTATCTACACTACATTTGGAACGCAAAAAGTTAAATAGGCAATCTATACGAATTCCAACCCGTTAAGGGCCTTGTTAATTGACCCCTTAAACGCTGATATAGGCCTGACGCTTAACCCTTTCTTTTGAGACAAAACGAATTCAACCCTTTGCAATGGTATTACGATCGATTTTATCTCGAAAACGGTTTCTTAATACGAAATTAAAGTGGCCTTTGTGAAACACCAGCAATATTGCTTAATTATTAAGATTTTAGTATCGTAATTGTTGAAATTGAACAATTTCGGTACTATTTAGTTTGAGTGTTAAGTCAGTAAATGGTTAAATTGGTGTGAAATATCAATTGAATATATTAATAGTAGCTTTATAGTCTTAAAATTCAATATAGAAATATTAGTACTATGAACACAGGTTCATAGTACTAATATTTTAATAGAAGATAGTAGTAGTTGAATTAACATCCACAAAGTACAGACTTTGTGGATGTTAATTCAACTACTGAACACAATTTGATGAAATCGTTAAAAAGTAGAAACTGATTTTCAATGTGTAAAAAACCTTTCCGAAGTCAGTTATAAATCTATTTATAAAATTAAAGAAAATGCTTACACGATTCATAAATAGGTATAAACCGAATTTCAACAAACAAACATACGTGACGAATAAACGTCAAATTATATTTAAACCTTTTACCAAAGAGGTTTCATCTAATGATAAATTATGGCGGTTTTCTGATTCGGCCACACAAGCGAGAACACTGGAAATATTACATAATACTAATAAATTATCCGTGTCAGACGTATTTAGATTTCATTTCGGAAATATAAATGTGTTTTTGTAATTTCTTTATGAAATACGAACGTATGAACGTCACATTTAAGCAATGTTAAAATGTGAGTTATTGCTAGTTTTCGATCTCTTCAGCAAGACGTGGTTTGAAAAATATCGTATTGTTTCCATTAAAACCTATGATATTATAAATAGATAAGTGAAGTCCCATGTCCCTAAGTGGGGTAAGGGGCAGATGCATTATACATCTGTTTCACTGATCGATTTTCTTTAGGGACAAGTAGGTGATCAGCCTTCTGTGTCCTACCAGACCAAGACATTTTTTTTTCTTCGTCTCCACCGGGAATCGAACCCAGGACCCTCGGTGATACGCTCACGCGTCAACCACTGTACCAAGGAGGCATTCAAATAGGTAGATAGAGCAAGTTTAAAAGTTCCCCGGAAGCGACACGTTGATATTTGGCCAGAATGAACATCCGTTGTCTCCTTTTTGCTCACGATAGTTGAATCAAGCTTACTTCAACGTCTAAAATCGTGTGTACATTTTAGTGCCGTTTTTAAAGTTTAATGTAAACAAAGCTGACGCCTTTGGCTAGTTATACCTTTGAAATAATGTTATATTATAAATAATGTTTGATAAGAGTTTGATTGTTTGACGATATATCTTCATTCCTAGTAACCCCTTAAGAACAATTCTATTCACAAATAAATAGTAATTCTACGAAATATTACCAATCCCAAATCCTATTTACAAATAAATCCAAGAAGCTGACATCACAATTTGATTTACAGCCGACTTCTACAGATAAAAGTAAACAGTATCAAAAGACCGAAAGAGACGATATCAAAAAGATATCTAGAGAACGTCAAAGTCATTTCATATCGAGGTTTTATAGACCGGGAGCTTGCGGTGGAAATATTACAAACATCTTATATAAGCGGAAATCAAGATAGTTTCTTAGAAATACAATTTTCTGAATGTTATTATCCAAAACTATAATAAATAACGTAAGTATTTGTATCCAAAGTAACAAAGTTACGTTTGAAACAGCTCATTGAAATATAAATAAGTTGTATACAGTTCTTGATACCTAAAGTTTATTAAAAATGTTTTTTTATTATACATAATATTATCTATATTGGGTATAAGTGGTTAATCTTCCTTTCTATGTTACTAAACAAGATCTAAGCATCGACCAGCATTTCATGTATCTTTTAAAGTATACTGTATGTGACAATATAATTCTCTACAAATACTTTCCGATTTGGCATCTCCTCTCCCCTCCTCCCCCTAAGCTTTAAGCAGTCGCCTTATTTTCATTCTATCTTTGACTCTATCTTTTTATATTATCAACATCAACTTTTAACGAAATAACAAACATTAAGTAAAACATCCGCCAGCTCCTGGCCTAATCCCCCGTACGAGACGTTCCAAATAACCAGGAAATAACCCGGATAACTGCAGAATGGAATTTTATCGAACACTTATTGTCTTACTAAGAATGTAATATAGTCACTATGGTAAATTTTTCGCGTGCCTCAAATTACAGAGGGTGTAAAAAGGTTTTGGAAAAGGGTGGGATTTAAAAGGGATTGTAATATAAGGGATTGTATAAAAACAATGCAACTACTCGACACAAACGTATAAACAAATATTTAGAAGTATATTTAAGAAAATGTGTATAAGATTAGGTATATTATAGACATTGACAACTTTTTTGGAGCATTGATAATCGATTTTATTGTTAAGCTACTATTATTAACATTTATTATGTTGATACTCTGTGAGAGTATCTTATTAACTTCATATTTATATAAATACTTTTTATAAAAGGCTACATAAAATACACGATATTAAAGACTCTATAATATAGAGCTTGATTCATACAATATAATAATATTGTCTGTATGTTCTTGTACAACATTACAACTACATATAATTGAAATTGATAATAGTATATTGATTATTTTAGTAGGTACCTATCTCAATTCACGAACTTTTATTTTTTCTCATACAAACTCATTCTTATTCGTACAAACAAAAACCCCCAATCCATTAAAACCATACGTCACTATTATCCAGAAACAACCAATAGTTCACGGCCACAATAAATCACACATGATCCATCTCAGTTATTCAAATCACGGGCCCACAATAAAAAAACGCCAGTCTGTAGCAAAGTTTCTGGAACTTTCTGATTTACGAGCGAGCCCTGTGAATCCGCGAATACATGTCAACGGAATGTATCTGTGACTATTTTTGGAGCGAAGTTTCGGAAAAAATTCATAGTTTTTACCGCTTGAAAGTTCTAGTCTTACGTATACGTAACCGTTCTAAAAATCCGTTCAATACTTAATTATGTTATACCTACCTACTATTATAGTTCCTCGCCTCCTTGGTACAGTGGTTAAAACTTGGGCGTAGGACCGAGGAAACCTGGGTTCGATTTCCGGTGGAGCCGAATAAAAAAATGTCTCGATCTAGCAGGACGCAGAAGGCTGATCACTTACTTGTCCCTAAAGAAAATCGATCAGTGAAATAGTTGTGTGCATAATGCATCTGCCCCTTATCGCACTAGGGGATACGGGACTTTACTTTTTACCCGACTACGGCAAAGCAAAAGGAGGATTATGATTTTGACAGGTTATGTATGTATGTAAATTGACACAGTAGACTCTACCAAGATGCCTTCGTTGTAAATTGACAATACTGTCATACAATACTATTCTGAAGTATGCAATATTCCACTAGGTATGTAGAGATAAATTTTCATGTTTGGAAAGGCGTAGTCACAAGTTACATATACCTATCTACCGTAGCACTTTGACAACGTGTGACTGCGGTTTTCCAAACATGAAAATTTATCTCTACATAGTGGAATATTGCATACTTCAGAATGTATTATATGACATAATTGTCAATTTACAACGAAGGCATCTCGGTAGAGTCTACTGCCTCCATTTACTTGCAACTACATTAGCAAATTTGTTCAGTTCAGTATTCTGAAAATCTTGTTTTATACTTTTTCAGCGCCGTTTTTTGTCGTAGTTGGGTTTTAGTTTTTTTACTTTTTATTATTATCTTACTACTGATATATTATGTAGTTGTATATTATTATGTAATATTAAATCGTAATATTGACATGATGAGCATCTACAGAGTTTCTGGCCGGTTCTTCTCCATAGATACTGCTTTCCGAATCGGTGGTAAATGTAAAAAATATGACGATTCAGAAGTGCTTCTATAAGAAGTCTAATTGAATAAACATAAATGTATGAGTTTGAGTTTACTGATTAGTCGAATTATAGTTTTTATACTATGGATTCATATTAAATATAATTTCTGATGATTCCCACATAAAAGTTATTAATGTCCGTGTGAAATTTCAGCCAAATTGATTGGATTGTTTTGTGAATAAAAATGATTAACGTAGCAGTTTTATCGATATCAATTCAGGTTTATTATTATAATAGTTTTAATAATACTTGAACAATGATCAAATAGACAAAAAGTATAGATAGATACAATTATATATTCAGTTTCGTGTTATAACAATATATGAATTGAACAATAGGTTGTCGAGTCCCATAGTAATGCTTTCGGAATATGAATCTACCTGTATTGACCTGTGTTCATATGGAAAGATAATGTTAATATTTTTAACCGACTTCAAAAAAAGGAGGAGGTTATCAATTCGGCCGGTATGTTTTTTTTTTAATGTATGTACACCGATTACGCTGAGGTTTCTGAACCGATTTACGTGATTCTTTTTTTGTTTGATGTGGAATGGTTTCGAATTGGTCCCATAAAAATTTCATCTGGGTAGGCCCAGTAGTTTTTATTTTATGAGCATTTTTGTCTGATCTCGATGACTATTGAAAATCTAGCAAGTAACTTTGATTCACTTCCCGGTTACCGATTGAGCTGAAATTTTGTATACGTATGTAAATTGGATAGTGATGAAAATTTATCATCACATAGAGCTGATTTGATGATGGAATCGGAAGGTGGCCATAGGAACACAGTAATTAATTGACTGAACTTTATCGAGTTTGGGCTCGTTTGATTCGTGTTGAAAAATACACTAAAAAGTGTTAAATAAAAATAACTACGTTAAAAAAAACCGACTTCAAAAACGGAAAAGTAAAAAATAACAAATATATGATATTATTAATTACTGCGTATTATTTAGATGTGCTTTTTATTAAAAAGGTTTGAAGTCGGTGACAAGCACTAAGCACTTAGTATTAAGCTTGTGTAAGCCGGTAAGTTTTACATTGGCTTGGCACCGACATCAAACCTATAGCACATCTAAATAATACGCAGTAATTAATAATATCAAATCTTTGTTATTTTTTACTTTTCCGTTTTTGAAGTCGGTTTTTTTTAACGTAGTTATTTTTATATTAAGCAGTATTCACTAAAAAATTATCCGAACACATATATATATAATACTAGCGGTCCGCCCCGGCTTCGCCCGTGGTACCTACATGTTTAAACTATCCTATCTCTCAAGTTGGATCGAACTACACATGGTGTACGAATTTTATTATAATCGGTTAAGTGGTTTAGGAGTCCATTGAGGACAAACATTGTGACACGAGATTTATATATATTAAGACTAACACACAAATGGAATTCGTATGTTAAAAATACAATATATAATAGAATATATTTTAAAAAATATTTAGAGAGAATTTTAATGTAAATATTATTTCAATTTCATTTATTCATATGGAACTATCAGATTTACAAGTACATTATCCGTACATAACTTTAAAACATTTGTGGTTAAAGTTGGTTGAAACCAGAAGACTTCGAGATGACTTGCTGAAGACGCTAGACAATGGAACAGCTACGTGAATAGAGCTTCCTGTACTTTATTACAAATAACTTTACAATGATATAAATCCATAGATGCGCCTTGAAATTAATTTTGTAAATAGTCATGATGATATGTGTTTTACTTCGCTAAAACTTACCGTATAAAGTTATGATTTTGCGTAATATATTTAATAATATGTACGTATGTTTATCTATTTTAGCTTACCTCCTAAAATATTGTTAATTATTAATATTAAAGTCTCACTTGTTCAAGCAATCCACAACAAAGAATTTTGTACCTTGTTCGATAAATCATTATTATTTATTTATTTTTACTAACTAATTAATGTTCTAATCAAAATTAACTTCTCATCAAACAATCGTACCTCATACTTTTTCATCCATCCTTTTCTACCACATTGCAATTTATATTTTCATCTCCACAAGATATTCCGCTCCAGTATATACTTCGACACCAGGCCTACACCCGCATCACGCTGTCCTAACTTCTCTGATTTATTGTGGAACTAAACTATTAAAGCTCCTGTTATCTCTTGGAGATGACATAACAACTTGGAGATTGTTTTTACAAGTCAGTTGAAGATTTTAACAATTTTATCAAAATAATATAAAGTATTGGTGACTAGCTGTGCCCCGCGGTTTTATCCGCATTGCTCCGCTCCTATTGGTCTAAGCGTGATGTTATATTATAGCCTTCCTCGATAAATGTACTAAAAGAAAGAAGTTGAGTAAAGTTTTCAAGTCAGACCCGTGGTTTCTGAGATTCGAGCGATCAAACAAACAAACTTTTAACTTTATAATATTAGTATAAATATTATTACGACTGTTGTGAATGTATGTAAAAGGACGCTACGAGAAAAGAACACAGTATTTTCAATCTCTTAACTGGAAGTAGGTATTGTTGAAATATTAAAAGACGTGTGGCACTCGGGGACTGCCCTGGTAAAGCTATTGCATGCTATGCCTTCAAGCCACACCTCCGCGCCCGTCGGAGTGGGGAGCGTGAGGTTTTTCGTTACTAA
>CAJQZM010034800.1:360-22223 GCA_907164665.1 Colias nastes
ATGTGCATGAAACTACTATCAAAATATCCGAATTGATGATGTGCATGTACCCATGTTACCCAAACAAAATATTCCAATTGATGATGTGCAATGATGTGCATGCAAACAAAGCTGCGAGCGAAGTTTATTAGTGTACACAATACACATAGGTATTATAATGTGCAATAAGATCTTTTTCATCCGTAATTAGTAGCTCTATGCATATTATCATACATATTGAGATATCAATAAATAATTAAATAATTTCATGTATTTAAAATTTAAACCGTTAAGTGCCCTAAGTAACCTAACCAAATTCCACATTATTTCATACTCCCCCTAAAATTTGCATTCATTGGAAGAACGTTCCCTTACGCAAGAACTTTCGACACTAGTAATTACGAATTTAAGCGTTAAATGTGCCAAGGCAACCATTTCCTTTATAATTACCAAAATTACCTCCAAATTAAATGCATTTTGTTTTGACGATAAGACATCACTGTCGAAATGCCGGGATGGGCGAGTGAATAATTTTATCTGATTTATGTATTTCGTCTCTACGGAACCTCGCTTCATTACGGGTTGACTTTGAATGATGATCGGTGTAAGAAAAATACCACGTTTAACCCCTCGACGTATGATTTAACTAATTCCCATACGTAAAAAGTAAAGTGAATTTTGAAAGGAATTCGATCTGACATAGCGCGTATTTCGGTAGTCCTTTTGAAATTGAAAATTGATTTTTTATTGATTTTTACTTTCGGTTTCGCACATAAGGTAAAACTTGGGGATAAAAACAGATACTCCCACGATAAAAAGTTATCATTTACTTTCATAATTACCTTTACCTAGTTTTAATGGCACGTTAGATAGGGGCTGTAGCATATGCCCTTCATTATTTATGTACTGATAAAAAATAAAATGCTTTTAATGATATCATCACTAAAATAGATGTCAGATCTAACAGTCAGGGTAACAACACACGATGTAATTTTAATAAACTCATTTTTATATTTTAAAGTTTTTCAATGGATTGTTTCATATTCAATTCACCAAAGCTTTTAAATTTACTTTGAAGTTGAAGTATTTTATGGTACAAAATTATAGTAATTATATCCAGTTTACTTTCTAACAAAATAGACAATTTGCTACAATATCAACACTAAAATTTACCTACCCAAAAATTTCCAAATATCAAAAAGCTTTGTTCCTTTTCTTACATATCAATCGCCAAAATATCGTACGGTCTAGACTCTAGACTCTAGAGCATCACAGATAATAAAACGTAAACGTTAGCTATCTTCCGTCCGGAAACGGATCTTACTTGGCACACCGGATACCGGCAAGGCACATCGCCAACAAATAACGTAGACGCTATACTTTGTAATTAGACAGTACCTAGCTGGAAAAAGAAAATAATTGTTGCTACTAGAGAACGTTAGTTCACTTTGTACATTAGTTTTAAAACTTTTACGTCACAATACATAGACAATTAGGAATCCAATGCCTTCTATAATATATGGGGAAACTAAATGCAATAAAAACAAGCTATAAATAAAGAACAAATTGCGTATTCGTAACACACCTATATTGGGACGAGTGTAGGCTTACATCTTTTTAAAATACATAAGATTAGCCATTAAAATTCAAGTCGATCCACGTCGCGGAATGACTTAAAACGTTGAAACATGAATCGACTTCATACCGCACAAAAATACTAGTATCCCACGAAATGTTTTCATTGCATTGTGTTTAAATTTACACTATATGTATGCATGCCACGTGACGTTAGGTTTTGTAAGGTAAAACGATTGTTTGATAGCCAGATGTAGACAAAATGATATAAGATGGGCAATAAGAAATTCTAAGGAGCGCGGCCCTCACTGCGGGGATCTTTGAATTAAAAACAAAACATTTCGGCCTGCGCAAGCTGCATAAAATGCGGTATGAACCACTTTTTGTGCTTAAATTAATTATATTTTAAACGCCTTGATTTATCTTATTGAACCATCTTGTTGCGTTAGAATAAAAACTTTTGCTTTTTTATATTTACGATCGATATCCTTCGTCGTTGTATCCAGATGGTATATTTATATATAGCCTCTATAAATTACATCTTCTTCAAACTTTACTTGTTTTATTAGGAGTATTGGTTTATTAATAAGTGTATTTTAAATTATGTAAGGCTAATGTTATATGATCCATATTAGGTATATAGAGGACCGTTAATAAAATAATATCAACAACAAGTGCGGTATTTAAAAATGATATCTTTATTAATTTCACTTCATTTTTACAATTAAATACTGTATAATTAACAGCAGTCAGCAATCATTGCCAAAAAGTACAACGAAGCGTTCTAATAAATAATCATTAATTATTCTCAAACATTTGATGCACAAACCAACATTCAGTTATTACCCAAAAGTGACTTTCATACGCACGTTTAAAATTAAATACCCGCTTCCCGGATAAAAATGCGCGACATATAATTCAGAGCATATCGCAATCCCCATATAGGGGTACTTCAACAAAACAAGTCACGTATTAAATGAGAATATTCGGGCGAGCCTCTAACTTATTTATCATTCTCTTCAGAGCTACACCCCATGAATTTTATACAAGATTGAACGATTTACTGGCAAAATTGATGAAACATCTATTGAATGATGTCGGCGCTTGATGAAGACAAGGAAAGAAGTGGTACCATTTATTCACTGCTTCACATAACTCATGTGTCCTTGGTAAAAGAATAGCAGTCGAATCGATTGTTATTATTGTATATGATAGAATATAAAGATACGTAACTATATAAATATAGAGCATATTTTAGCTCTTACAAAATCGATTGTTCAGTAATCGATTTTTTGCATACTATAAATAATTTTAAAGCAACCATATAACAATACAGATTTTTATATTTTAAGCCTCAATATAACATCAACGATGATGTACTTTTTCATCAGTGTAAAAAATTGAAATTACGTCGTCACATTTACCAAAAGTAGTTTTACAAAGCCATTATTAAATATACCTTACAAAGGTAACCAAAAATCATAAAACGTAATTTAATAATACATATTTCTGTTATCAGACGGAGTGGCAAATAAACAAGTATTTCTATTATAAACGAAATAACTAAGTTATCTGCTAAGGCTCTACTTTCAAAAGAAGCCTTAAGAGCTTTCTCACCTCTTAGACTTGTGATGAATTTTGATGAGACCTCGCTGTTTATTGCAAAGACCATTAATATTAACTTGAAATACTTTTCTCATTGAAAATTCTATTTTATTTTCTAAGTGCGAAAAATATTCAAATTAACATGATCAAATCTACGTTAAAACCCACGCAAACATATTATGGTACCCGAATAAAACAGAACTATTTTCGTTCTTATTTCAAACCTATTAAGGTAAAAATTTACAAATCACAATATAGAAAATGAATAAAATATTTTCCAATAATTGAATATCATAATACAAAGTTAAAACTGACATATCGCTTTAACAACGCACAATCTACTCAATGTAACTTATAGTGTAGAATATAATATATTATATTTACCGCAACAAATAAACAACAAACGTCATTGTGAGTCCATAATAATTTTATCACGTACATCCACACCTCCAATTTTATCTTATAACCCGATTTTCAATTACACGATACACCGAGCACAAGCCCTATGTAATGAAAACGTTCAGTGGCTCACCTGGCTAAAGAAATCACTTCCTAGCTGATATGGGTGTTCATATTGTATAGAAATTGTAATTGAATGATTTTTCATTTATCTATAAGTGATTGAGTTTGTTGTTGTCAAAATAACGAAAGTGAGAATATTATTAAATCTTGGAAGTAAAATCTAACACTGTTAAAATTAAAACTAAAATAAAACGAAATTGTGAAAGGCAATTGTTGCTTATTTAATTATTCTTCTTCCAAGATAATATAGTTATGATGATTCATCCAATGTGAATCTACATAAATAAACTCTACATTACATCAACTTATTGTTCAACCTATAAAGAACTGAATATTTTGTTCAGGTTCAACATAATATAGATACCTATTGAAGAAAATAAATTGACTCAAATTGCTTATCCTACTTACACTTTTTAATATGTAAGAGAGACAATACACATCTATTAATGAAGACCGTACTTATACGAAAATGTATTGTAACTGTAGACTTCGTTTAAAATGCATCTGTTACAAATTAAGACTTATTGTTACTTGTTATGCGCGATTTGCTTACAACATTATTCAATTTAATTATTACGGGTTAAACGAGCATTAAACTTGCTAATTAAAATTGTATATTTGCCTTTAGTCAGAATGACAGAGAAATAAGAGACAAAAGGTTTATGGTATAGCACGTTCACTCATAATTGATATTTATTGAATATTGTATTAATATTTTTTTCTTATATATTTTTATAATTGAAGTATAAGGATAATTAGCGAGTAATATACTTAGGAGTTCATATTATGTGTAATGTGTATACTGATATTTCATGAAATATAGTAAAGACGCTCAACTCTTTCTATCCCAACTTTTACATTGTACGAGTAATGTCCTTTTAACTACGTCTCATAAATTACAATACGCATATAGCAAAGACATTTTCATAATCGCTATTTAACCATAAACTTTTCATTGCTCATAGTTAAACATATTAGAAAATTGTTTACAACTAATTTCTAATTATTAATCAATTTTGCTAATCGATATTAATCTTTGAAGATGTACCAATGAATCAACAATGTAAATAAAAAAAAATATATTTTGATATTATTTACACATCCAAATTCAGAGTTCCAATAAAATTAAAAGAATACAGTATCTACTTTAATAGTACTAGTCATTATATATTAAGTGCTCTTATTAAGTCAAAAGCGATCGTTTTCAACTGGTCGAGTTATACCAAAAGATGGGCATCGTTCCTCACCTGTCATGGGATTCGCATAAATATAAAAGTGAATGATGTTCACGTCGGACCTGTCAGTACTGAGCTGAGCAATTAATTACATGTTTAATTGAACACGGAGAACGAAGGTCATTGTGACGTATACGTTAACAAATTAGCAATAGTTTCAAGCATATAAGTGACCTTTTGAAGTCGATTGTGAATTCTTCAATTAGATGTGAAATATGGCACTGAAATTATTTTTTATGAATCGACTATTTCAAAATCTTGAAACTCTATTGGGAATAATTGTATGTAGTCAAATACTTCATCATAGAAGAAGTAGGTTCATAATGATAAATTAGAATGTTTGTACCTAGACATATCTAATAAATCTTGAATCTACTAAAGCCAAAATACTATTATATCTTCAGAAATGCAATTAACACAACACAAAACATCGTTATGATTTTGAACTGAATTGATTGATTGCATACTTAATAAAAGCAATAATCAGATATCCAATAGATTACACATTCACAAATCCATTAACACAAATCTAATTGAGTATTCACAATAAAACATGAAATCCTTGAATCAATCCATTTGCTAAGCTATTCGTTTAATCTCCGATACATAAATCCAATATTCAAGCTAAGCTATTGCGACCTGCTAACGTCCACTTTGCCGCTAAATTCCGATTAAGCCACTGCTTATCGTACTAATTGTAACTGAGCATTATTAATAGCTTAAGCTGATTATGCACGAACAAATTTGGATATAATAGGTATTGTTGTGTTGTATACCTTCATTGATATTGCTATTTTCGTAGTAGCGTACCTGGTGTATCTCTATATTGTACTTATAACTGATTGAGTTTTATTTTGATATACGTAATATATTATAGGTAATGCGCCTTGCTAGAAGCGGGCCTTTACAAAACTCTAAACCGCTTACGTACCTACGAACTGCTAAGACAGTCTGTTACAAGATCCATGCGTTATGAAGTTTAATGTCCTGGTATAAGGAAGCAGATGCATTACACATTTATATAACAAGGAATTTTATGTGATCAGCCCTATGTCTCCTACTAAAGTATATTTTTTGCTTTTCTTATTACTTGGTCGTATTAATGTCACAATGAAATATCTTAAATATTATTTTAATATGATCTAAATGTACCCAACACTGATTATGCTAGTTATTTTGCATAGACTACTAAAGTTATACATCTTTATAAATTGAAAATTATCTATTTAATACGTTAATAATTAAGTAGGCGTGAAGACATATCATATTCCATAAAAAACTGCTGAACCGATTTTCATGAAATTTAGCACACACACCTTAAGTGTAACTTGAATTAACACGTAGGAATTTAAACTATTCTAAACACTTTGGTATATAGGATAAGTACTTTAAAATATTAACAGTAAAAAATATATATACGTTGCTAAAATACTGAATAAACAAACACAACATAATACACCAAACAATGTTATATGAATAATTACATACCGACGTCGAACACACAACATTGATAAGCTAATCCTTATTAAAAATTTATTTTAAAACCACACATTTGTTATTGTCAAAGAAATCCGATGGCATTGAGCGATTGTCTTTTATTTTTGCGAGAATGTGCCAATTGTAATATATTGGACTGTCAAAATATAAGGACGCGTGGGACGAATTACGAAAGCTCAGAGAATTAGAGGGACTTAATCATGTCCTTTATTTTTGTGAACTTGTGTGTCTTTGAAACCAGTTTGTATTTGGTAGTATTTTATTAGCAAACATATTCGGATTTTCTGCTGCACTAAATAATGAATAAATTTATCGAAGTTTTATTTGGAATAGAACGCCATCTAGTTTAAACTAGACAAAACTATGTTTGACTATAGCCATAGGTATATTTTTAATCATGGAAAATATTTACTTCCAAACTATGAGGAATATGGACTGTTTTTTAAATAATGATCTTCTAATATTAGATGGCGCCACTCTGGTGCCGCCCATCTGAGGCACCAAGTTTTTATTTCAGCCCCACTAAATTGTCACTTGTTCGAGAAGCATCCATTCGTAAAACGTTTTCTACAGATCATTATTCATCTGTTATCTTTATTATACTCTCTGAAAAAGAACTTAATTGGTACCATATGTTTCAAAAATATCGTATCGCTCTGTCGTCAACCGATATTTGTGACCAAATGTTTATGTCAACGTCACTATTTATATTAGAGTGTTTAACTTTATTAGTTAACTGTGTCTATAATTGTAACAGCTATATAATGGACCAAAAAAGTAGTAAAAGAACAGTTAAAGTTAATAACTACTCGACTTATTCTAAAAAATCTTATATGATACATGAAATGGCTTTTTTCCTTATATTCTTATTCCTATCTACTTAAATAAACTAAACACTAAACATTTAAAGCTTTGAGTCTCGCGGAATTCTAACATTTTTGTATAAAAATAAATAATATATGTAATTAAGTTTCTTAAGACAATAATGTCATAATTAAAAGCACTGAGAGAGATGCTCCTTTATAGCATCTTCCTCGTTCGTAACAAAGGGGTCGTGCCGCCCGCCATTTTCGAGATAGCAACAAAATGCCAGTAAAATTTTATATCTACGTATAATGAATGCATCAAGTATTTAGATTTATGGCAACAAGAACGTTTTCCGCGTCTTATTTCAGTACATTGTTCCAGAAAAAGAACAGTAGTTAATTTTTTATCACCGAAATTTATAGTCAAAGTAGAGGAAGTTTGAAGTGTAAAGGAAATCGAATAAATCTACCACAGATGCGCCAAGTCATTCACGGGCTATAAAAAGTACACTGTGAAAGGGTTATAAAATTTTAACTCCTACATGAAAATAGATCTTAAACGAAACGCTAGTAAAAATCTGATAAGGATTCATATTTCATGCGAATTATATGGTAATAAACAAAGAAGACAAGTCATATTTCACTCGTTTCATTGATCTCGGTGTGGCAACACTAACGACCGTGTAGTTATTTTTTTCAATTTTGCGAATATTATCTTTAATCTTTTTACAATAACCATAAATATCTCATATTGTTTTAGCACATTTATAGTTTCACCCTACGCGGCTTTCGATACATAATAATATATCTTTTTATATTCTGTCGATTCATACCTACTAATCAGACGACTTGTTTAGTTATATCCAAAAAACGGATTAAAATCAATAGTAATAATAATATACTTCCTGCCCAAAAAAAGTTTTTCTATAATATAAGTTTCTGTCTCTGAGTGTAAAAAATGTTTACTCCAAAAATAGGCTTTTTCTATTTACCGAAAAACTAATCAAACCATACCGTCCTACATGCTGTTACATCCACGACGACAAATATGAAAATAATTCTCCACCCGTGCGTAGACAACGTAATTTATCTAAAGCCGGCTGAAATAATCCTCAATTTAATACCATATAAATGGTATCGGATTAGAGACGAACAATATTGTATGTAAGACGTGGATTATATGACACGTGTTCATACATTTCATTGTGATGAATATTGATTTTATAGTTACAATTAGATTCAATTATTTTTCTATTTCGTTTGTAATATATATATGTGTGGATGAAAAGATATATCTGTTAATAATTTTAGTCGGGCAAGCTAAAAAAGCAATCAAGCTTATTTAGTTCATGAAAATAAAGTTCAGTTAGGGAGAATCTAATCTCTTTATTTCTAATTTTACTAAATAAGAAACAAATTGTATAAATAGACAACTAACATTCCCAAAAGTATGAAATGTAATTTAAAATATATTTTCAGTATTAACATTCAATTAAAATAACCTGCTGAATTAATGTTTATTCTGACAATCTTCACACAAAGTGCAAACAAACATCACATGAAACATTGAACGAATAATCGTAGGTATTTAATTGATGCAGTCCTCTAAATTCGTACGAAGCTTACTAAATTGACTTTACGACATGCACGCAATATAAACTAAAGTGACAGAGTCCGTTGTAATTTTCATGTGTAATGACGCGTTTTGGACGTACAAAATGGGATGAAAATCATAATGACACAGGGCCACTTTACTCTATGTGATTTTATTCCGCTTCTAATTTAAATATATGCGCTATTTGCAGATAGAATCTAGGTTTCTACATTTGTATTATGTGAAGCTATTATTAAGGCACAGGGACATTTAATATTTTTAAACTTACAATTGAATATTTAGGAATTTTCGTAAAGTAGAGTTAAAAGTAATATCTATTTGTACATTTCTCATGCTTACCTACATGTTTACGAAGTAATGAATTTTATTTTTATAAACAGATTAATGCCTGGAGGATAAATAATGCGGATTCTGTTTTCGAAAAACTGAACCATTAGGAAATAGTAAATTGATATTTGTATGTATACATAAATTTATAAAGAATAGAAAAAATTCGATCACGAGGCAGGACTCGAACCCGCATCTTTTCACGCCAATCCACCAATTATCAATGATATTTGTACTTCCGCGCTACTATCTAGGCTCTCCTTAAATAACATTCCAATAATAAGCAGTACACTTTTAAACATGATCATTTATTAAGAACTGTGAACTGTGCATCTGTTTATATCAAAACGAACTTAACACAAATAAAATCCACTCTCACATTAATGTCGTTTATAATTGCTAGCTAGCGTTCAATAAAATGGTACCGTATTCTGTTCAGAATGTTTTGTATAATTATAGACGTAAGATATGTTGCATTCGAAGGTAGATTGCTGCGTGTATCTTAGTCCTTATTTCATCCTTATTTAGCGCATGGCTTTTGCCAGTGTTGAGTAATTTTGCATTAAAATTAAATGTTTAAATTTTCATATTTAAATTGTCATATTCATATAATTAAATTAGAAAAACAAAAGCATATTCGTAGTTACGAATGTAATTATACGTATAATCTCGGATGTGCCTCTGTTTGTAATGTGTATGCAAAAAAATATAGATAATTATTTGCACTAGTCCAAGTCATCCAAGACAGTAAAACAAAAGATTTAAATGTAGACCTAATTATAATAGTCAGAAACTCGCTTAAACGTTACATCACGACATAATTGCTTTCTTTAATGACGTCTTACGCTACAAAAAGCTGCAAGCTTGTTTTTTTAAAGAACTACAAAAAACAAAAGTGTATATAATTAAAAGTGTAATTTGTTTCACTTACACTTAAGTGTCACTAAAAATACTACGTTTTTGTGATTATGTGTCGTCCCTATTGCGTTTTATGTTTCATGTCACCAAACTATAATCAATAGAACCGACCTATTATTATTACCATTTGACGAACAAAGCTACACGAAATTAATTTCGTTCCATACATTTGTCGCCTTTCATCAATAAATCCGACATTGATTTATTGACAGGCGCGTCCTATTCTTAACAGATTCGATATAATTTGTTAGCCAAATAATCCTGGATTTCGACCCCACAGCGTTATAAATAAAAGTTGCCAATAAAAGCATTCGAACGATTACCGAACATAAAGTCGGCAGAGCTAAATTTCACCCACATTATAGCAAATAATAGCAAACAGTAGGCATTGCGACGTCACCCTACATTCCATTCTCGATATGTTACGCCTTAAAGCCCCTTTATATCTAAATGCACAACGGGAGATTCAAAAAAACAGTATAGAAGCGTTGGGGTAGAACTGTCTCAGTAATAATGTGAATATTTATGTCGAAGGCACGTGCTGATCCGCCATAATGGTTACACGAAATTCGCATATTGGTAATTACATTGGAATTTATTAATGTTTATTTGATCGCTATAAATCTCTTTGATAAGCTTTATGTAAATATGTGTTCACGACTCGAACTTGTATTTAATGACGCTCTCGGTACTAGCTTAACATAATGTTGTAATCAATGTTGTTCACGGATCCATTTATTAAGTATAGATTAAACAAATCTGGTATTTTAATGGTCTTTTTCTAATTTGTTCATGTATTTATATGTATCTAATAAAAAACCTACTATCGGTCCTGTTTCTTACAATAATATAAAAACTTTACCCATGTTTCATCCCATCCCATCAAACCGGGAATAAATATAATATTACGACGCTTTAATAAAATATAATAGCAGTGTTTAGTTTAATGTTTTTGCCAAACCGTTGTGGAGCGGACAATGGCCGCTCTATAAAAGAAGCCAATCTAATCTTTAGGTGGGTTTAGTTGTAGGGTGAAATGCAGACACGATTGCCTCGGGGTTGCAGTCTACGGAACGTCTCTAAGTCTATTAAGACGACTTGCTGCGCCCCTAGGGATACAATCCGCCCGAGGACCAGACGATAGAAAAACATTTTTTTACTGGGAAAACCCACCTGTGCGGATAAATTGAGAAATCTCTCCCGCTTTCATATTTATTTCGGGAATACAGAACGAAAACAACTTATTTCATTTCCAATATTAAAGCAGACAGCCCCAGTGAAATAAAGATATCTAAAACAATAGTACGAAGTAAATGAGACTGCGGGTTCGCAATTGCAATCGGAACGCTGGTATCGCTTAGCAACGCGGACTTAACCGATACAAAGAGATCCACAGAAGTCTTATTCATCATGATTTATCGTTCCAATATCTATAAAATGAAATTGCGGATTGTAAACTGTGCTACTTTTATACGTGGACGCGACAGATGTAGGGATATTCAGCGCCTCGAGGGACGTAGGGGACGATAACAATGTTAGCGAAGTTCAGACGAGGCCGAGGGCCATCGCCGGGCCAAATTGTGACCGTAAGGCCGTCTATTTGCTCTGCTAAATTACTCTTAGGTAAACGTACCTATGTTATTAAATAAGCGTAACAAAATCACGCTATAACAATTCTTGCGTTTGACTTCTTGACGGATTACAACCGTCATAACTGTACGCTCCATTAAGATGTTAAGTTATTGCGTCGCATAGTGGAATAAATCTAATTTATTATAGAAATGAGTTGTTAATCCTGGACACGAGACGGCCTAAATTGATTTAGAGTGGCTGCAACAATAATTAGAATTATAATATGATGTATGCGTCGCTGCAACACTCTCTGTATAATCATATTGTCACAGTGTTCTATTATTTGCTTTGTTTATTGTGTTACGTATCTATGGTGATTATTATTAATCAATAGCTGTATACGAAACTGCAATACTTAACATAAACGGGTTTACATCGATATGAATCTAAAAACATAATATGAATTTCACAGAGACAAATTAAACTTTAGTTTATTATATTATTTTTAAAATTGAAAGTGAGCTGAAATACGTTCAACCTTACATTGGAATTTACGATCATCGAACAAATGTGTTATACAAATTTTATCTACTTATGCGCCTCTTACTAGATAAATTAATACAAGACAGATATCCAATCGTCATAAATTATTTTGTATCATCGACCAATAAAATTTTGAGCAATAAATACCATAAATCTTTGCTTTCATTTCACAATATTCGACCGTGGATTGCCTTGCATGTAAAAGTTTGAAATATCTCGGTAACGTCGAATTTTTCCTACTTTTTTTATATTTATTTTTAGAAACTAACTGTAGCTATTATGATAGAAGTATGGAAGTACTCCGGGATATGAGAATTTTCAATTTGTTTGCTAGGAATATTCGTCTAAAGATTTTGGGAGTCCAATTTCAACAGTTGCGTGAAATACAATAAAACTGCCTTCCAATCTTTAAATACATTTATTTTACAGCGAATAAAATTTTGTATCCTTTTTTAAATATACAAGGGCTTTGATAATATTTCTAGCCTAGTTAGTAATGTCTTCCAACCGAGAAAATGCAAATTCTAAAAACTCTTGAAAATTATGCAACATTAATTTGAATTTTAACAAGTAGTAGTAGAATTATGATGCGTTGTGCTATTAATAGATCTAAAGTTAGGTAAGCATTTAATAATTTGAGTAAATTAATGAATTTATTATACTCACTCCATACTCATTTATCTCTACAGAGTATTGATAACGCAGAGCGCTTGGTGAATTACAATATGTGCTTTTACTATTATTTATTTTGTGAAAAACCTCGCATTGCGGTGAATATTATAATCTCTACCTAAGAACTATTATTAATATTAAAACATTTTGCTAAATGTCGTCATCCATCGATAGCTAATAAGCCCGATGTTTGTCGATACATTCGACATAGCAAGAACAATACTCTTTTGTGTCAGCGGTTCACTGGCAATGCCATTGTAGCTCCGATCATGTTCTATTTTCTATTCAGTAGAAAAATATCATTTTAGTAACACAATTTTCCGTAAGAGCTATTATGTTTAGTGAAGCTTTCTGAACCGAAATCGTAATGGAATTATTTTTGTCTAATTTTGGGTGTGTTTTACTATGTTGTAAGCTAACGTTATACATAAGTAGGTATTGGGGTTATATAAAGTTATATAAAGTATAAAGTTAGATAAATTAATTTGGTTTCATACAATGCATTCTTTTATTTGCGATCATTGTTTATGTCTTGAATGTAACCCATCACTTATACAAACGTACAGGCTTAAGACGAAAGTTTATCAAATTGTACTTTAAATTGAACAAAAAATCAAGAATTTTATAAATTTATAAGACCATTTTGTTTCGATTAATCCATCACTTAATAGGCACATAAAATGAAGTAAATAACAACACTGTAAATGGTTTTAAAACAGTACTACTTAAATCATTCATTGGACACGATAATTCTACGTTCCCGACTTGACAATATCCAAGCATCAGTTATTTACGCACAAATATCATAACCACAAATTATCAAACGGACAATTTTGATTTACAGCCACCAATTAGTTTTATTAAGATGTCGATGTTTCTATTTATTGAGGCAGAAGGTTTAATTAAATAAAACAACCATTTATCATGTCTCGGGAATGGAAAGTTAAATTGTATGTTAGGAAATTTATGTCGCATCTCAATTTATCGAAAAGAATAATGGTAGAAATTGAAAGAGACAATGAGGTTATTGTTTAAATGGTCATTTTATTTTTTTAACCTACTTCAAATGGATTAGTTATAATGACTATAATAAATTATGAATACATTTGGTATTATACTAAAGATACGTTACATATATATAACGTGACATATTATATACGTGTAGTAATGATCACAAAACTAAATTTTAAACTTAAGAAAAACAACGGGTAACTTTACACACATTGGTAACAAACTACACACTAAAGTCTTGAAAGTAGTACACCCCACTCGTGAAAGCATTAGCTCCACAACATTTCACTAAAAAACAAACAGGATCGCAATCCGCTAACGATTTCGCACAAAATCCACGCTAGCTAAACAAAGTGAACATATATCTTAACAAAAGCTCATCGCTCTTTCCTTAAGTGCGCTATCGCGGATATAAAACAATGTAGGCACAGCGTTTTGATGGCAGGCCAGACGAGGCCCACACAGTTAGGCTCAATTTTAAACAATTACTTCTGAACGAAAGGTAAATGTTTGTTCGACTTAGGCCTGGTGAATCGCCCACACGCAACCCTGACAGGTATTCATTACGCTCATGCACTGCACTCGAGCGAGATTTTAAAATGTTCCACGATCATTCCCTGGATGTGTTGTCCTTTGTTTGGCGGCGTGTAATCATGTTGGGAATGCACGAGAACATTGGATAGGTATAAGTTTTACAAATTTGCCCTTGATTTCTGCATTATATTTCACTGTCAAAAATATAAGTCTGTCTAATATTCTTACTTGATACGTATACAAGAACCTTTTGTTCTTATAGTTTGTCGTTATATAAAAATGTAGACAAATAAAAACGTATATACTTCTCATAATAATATGTTTAATATAAAAAGTCATTAAACAATGAGGGGAAATCATAATGCCCAATAAAACTAGCTCATTCTTTACGATACAGTATCAAGTGCAGGTGCACTTTATATAGTTGTTTTTATTAACTTGTCATTAAATTATCGCAGTAGAAACGTTACGAGGAGCAATCGCAATTGTAACCCGCATTCAACCAGGATCCGGTTAATCTAAATGATGTATGGGTAAAACAAGAATATTGACACTTTTAATAAACTATTTCTTTTCGGCAAATATTCTCAACTGGTCCTTGCGATGCCTGGGTTGACCCTGGGAAAAGGGGCGTAAAATACAATAAATGTTAGTCGGAAATAATGAATTTAGTTCTCTTAATTTTAATTGTTTTGGTACCTACGTCATACCCACGGAATCTATGGATATTTATTTATTAATTTATAATGTATTAACAAACAAATATGCAACAAAAAATTTCCTCTTTGTTGGTATTAGTTGAGACATCGAAGTTTATTCCTTTGATCTTAGAAGTTTGTTCAAAACCGAAATTAATGAAAAGGTCTGATCAAACGTTAGATTAAAAAATACTTTGTAAAACTAAGTTTTCCGCGATGTTGAACACGGTTTCTTCATGTTTTATACAGTCTATGATCTTTTTAGAATATTTCTCTTATATTTAAAAAGTTTACGTACTACTTGTAATTATTATGCGTAAACGTTACAAAGATAATGAAATCTTAGATTGAAGAAATTGCCATGTTACATATCTTCAATTGGGTACTCTACTATAACGAAAACCACCACGATGTCAATAAAGTAAGTATAAATTGAATACTACGACAATATACATTATAATCCTTCAATATAAATTAAACTCATAATTTTACATTTAACATTACAAAACTTCCTTACACAAATACTAACAACGTTCACTGAAAACAAATAATTATCTACATATAATATTTTTGTGCCATATTTCACACATAAAGACTGAAAAATTCTAAAACCTTTATTCCTATCCATATTGTTACAGGAAGTGCAATAAGTAGTGAAAAGGGCCATAGCATAGAGTAGAGCATACTAAATGTTTACGAGGACTCCCGCCCACAGACGTGTATCAATCTTCACCCACGGATTACATTAAACAATTTGTTTACAAATTTAAACGCTAAGTATGGCTTGATTGTGATTTACGGTCACCTTGATTTTATATTGGATAATAAATATAATTGCTTATTTATATTCTAACGCGCCGCTTCTTTTGAGTTTTAAATCACCATTATACAGCTTTGACACTGATGTGCGGATTTAACTTTGACAAATACAAGTAGTAGCGATAAATAGAAATCCATAATAACTGCTGTACACGGGTAGAGTAAACGGTAGAGTGAACTAGCACACTACTCTACCAGTTCTCAGTACTCTATCAGTTTTAGTAGAGTAACTGTCATTCTGCCACAGTGCTAGCCACTCTACTCTACCAAATTTTAGTACTCTAGGTAGAGACCAATGGTGTCTACATTAGTATAATAGTAAGTAGGATAGTTAGTACTCTACCGTTCTGCTCTACGTACACGGGTAGAGAAAACGTCTCTACCCGGGTACAGCGGCCATAATAGATACTATGTATGTTGGATAAATATTGAAACAAGGAAAAAAGTATATCATGTCACATCCATCCCAACAGAAAAACAAAACAAATAAACGTCGATAAATGATTTTCACCATTACGAAAGATGATATATTGAAAAATGATTTTCCTGGTAATGATTTTATTATCTTACTTTAACCGCAAAAACCTATTGTTTCTCGCTGCTTATTAACATTTTATTATAATATTGCCAGAAATTCACTGCATCGAATTTCATTCAGCAGATTGATGTATTAAGATAAAATTAATTTTATACGTAACGTTAAGCGGATTGTTGGAAAGCCAAACAAATGTTAGAAACTTATTCCTTATCTAAGGAAAACAATGAGGTAGCCGAGTATAGTGGAGTAGTTCTAGTATATTCTAACTTACATATGGTATCTTGCTTGAGTAGGAATTTATCATGGAATATTATGTAGTTTTCAACTTTTGAACTCAAAATATATACTGTATATGACTACTGTACTTTTATATTCTATGAATAAATTTAAAAAATAAGCAGGCACCTAGACAAAATATAGATTATTAAAATAATGGTCCATATCAAATAATGAACTATACGAATCTGAAAATACAAAAAGATTAGATACATATTATATTATTGCTTGCTATGATTGTTACTATTTACAAAATAATTGAAAATAATAATGAAACACATTGAAAAACCAAAATATGTAAAACTCTTAAGGTCTGCTCTTTTAATATTGACGATTTTTTCACATATAAATACCGATCGTTCTAATCTTTTCATCGCACCATTAATTGTGAATAAATTCGTACGTGTCTTTCTTGCGTTGCAAAAGATAGAATGCAGCTTCATTTCAACAAAGCTACACCGCTTATACGTTTTAGAGAACCTATTTTCTGCGGTATCCTTTATTACGACACGTGCTTCCAAACGAACTTAGAAGATTAACATTCTTTTGCAGCCCCTACTAGTTGTCGCAAGAAACAGGGGTGTTACTATAGAAATCCGATACGCATTTGTGATTTATTAAAATATCTAAAACATCCCGGTGTTATAAATTGCACTTGGGGGAGATAAGAGTATAAGAATCGACTTACATTAAATAAATCTTCGTCATCCGGTACAAAACTTAGGTGTCGAATGCTTGATAAGGGGAATGGTCGGAAAAAATAGTTTGTATACAAATCTTGTTTATGTTACCGCTTAGCTGATACCTATGGCTGATACGATGATACGTGATTTTAACGGTATTTTATGATAAACTTGAATATTGAGTATAACGCCTGGTCAATTGATAAAAAAGTAAGTAGATAATATCATATAAGGAGGTATTACAAATATTATGTAACTGCATTTTTAGCATTACGATAATACGTACCTATAGTACCTATATATTTTTTTAAATATAAAAGCTTCCATCAGGTCTTAATTATTTAGAAAGATGTTAATGAATAAAATGCACATTATTAAAATATATTCAAACTTGGCAGTTACATACTAGGTTGTAATGCAGACCAGGTTTTTACACGACCACAAAAAAAAAATCTCTAAAAAAGTTACCGAAGAAATTAATTATTTAATAATACTTAACAACAAACATATCATCTGTAGTAATACGACTATATCCTATAGAGTATAGACTGTACTTAATTAATACAAACAGGACATTCCACGAATAACGATACCTTTGATATATGTTTAACTATTTACATGCTTAGTGTTTAATTAGATAGGTATATTATAATAGGTAGCAGTAAATATATTGTAGATTAATATTTCAAGCGTATACTTACTTACAAAATTTATGTAAAAAGCCAGAAAAAATACCAAAAAATAATGCTATAAAATGATTTGGTCATTTTAGATATTTTATATATTAAAATAATAATATATAATTAAGGGTAACTAGTTAACATATTATAATGAAATTTCACGGCTGAGGTATTTAAAACCAAGAACACTGCTCTACATAATTTCACCTCTGAATCGAAAAAAAAACAATTTTAATTATAAAGAGTTACAACGCACGTCTATAATTTTAATAAATAATTGAACATTTGGTTGTTATTAAATCCTTGTTGCTATTCATAATTATATAAAAGACCCTCCGTATTCGAAGCGAAGGCAACAAAAAGCGGGTACAACCGACATTTACAATTAGAGCATCGTTCCGCCTAAAGCCGTAATTTCATACCGAACTGGCTAATTATAATTGATAATTCGCCACATTTTTTCTGCATTTTTATTAGCTTCCCTGGATGTAGGACGAAAGCGGACACAGACCGTCGTGCTCTCACATAATTACGCCCCTATCGCGCCAACCCGCACCTACTTTGCATATTTTGTTTGCACAAACATTGCTACTGTTTGACTGTTAAAATCAAGAACGGTTTCAAACTTTAAGGGATGAGCCCGGGTCCTGCAGTAACACATGTTTTTGGCCGCCGTTATTCGATCAAATTTGTCGAGCTGTATTTTGTACCCTTGTTATAAAACTCATTAACAATTGTCACATGCTTTGAGGTAGCTTAGGAGCGTCGAAACGGATCAGTTTATTAGCATACCTTTATTATTGTCAATAGCAATTTCGTAAGCTTGTTTACCAATACGGCAACAATATTAAAAGTGCCTTAGCACTTTAAATAGAAATTATAGTAAAATTCAACTATTAGGTATAAGGAAATTATGATTTAAAATATATACTAGGTATGTCATAACTCAGGCCCCGGAACCACAGACACAATAGAAAATCTATTGTGTCTGGGACCGATCGGGCCGCTTGGGGCTCAATGGGTTAACAGTGGGTATAAAGCAAAATTACCAATCTTCTATTAGATAATGCGTGTAATATTCAAGACCAAATCTAAAAAATAAAATATACATCAAACTAGATGATATTTTTGAGGATTCTGTTTGATCAAAAACATAAAATATTAAAATCAATTTTAATATTTTATGTTCTCGATAAAAAAAATATTACACGTATCATTTAATAGAAGTTTGGTAATTTTGCTTTATACCCCCTCTTAATTAAAGACCAAACTCTTAACATAAAACAGCTAAACATAATTTTTTTTTTTTGTATGACGTAGCCAAAATAATAGCCACGAGAAAAGGCTCCATATTTTATATTTGTCTCATTGTTAAGTGATGACAAAGGACCTCCGCAGATTTTCGATCAAGTGAGAAAAATGTTAAGGGATTTAGTATATTCTCTTAAGAATTACATATTGTACCATCCCTTTCATAGCTCCAATATGTAGCCCTTTGACGGACATAAAAGCATTGTCCTTCTTTGTTCGAAGGATTTACGTGAGACTTAGCTTACAGATCACATGTAAAGGTTTCCACTTAAGCTTTCCTTTTTGCCGATTTTATTGCCTTATGCGATAAAACCACGTCGTAAATATGGTTATACATAATATAATATTCGTGACATTATTTTGTACATAGTTTCATTGTTGAGGTTTTATATAATTAGTATAACATGTAATTTCCGAATTAGTGTTGTCGACAATTATTGTGTAACGTACATATTGGGCACTTTGATTAAAATTTAAAACATGTTTTTCATAACATAAACGTAAATTTTAACGAATCATATTTTTTCGTTATTTTCGACGCAACCGATCTTTTCGAATATTTAATATTTAATTCGAAGAATTGATTATTTGTTCGAATGGAATACCTTTTTTTATTAGGAAGTTATTGGATATCTGATACACAAAATATAATGTAATAACATACATTTAAAATACAATCGTTAAAGCTCTTATTTTGTTCATTAAATGATGTTTTTAGAGTTGTAGAGTCAGAGTTGTTGTTTTAGAGTTATGATTATAAAGTATTTAACATTCATAAAATATCCAGGTAACATCAAACCAATTCGTGCAAATTAATATGATATCTTGTCAAAAAGCGAAACATTCATTCGAGTACAACACCAAGTAATACAATTTACTGGTCGGTTCCTCACAAAGGAATCCAGGTCAGTATTTTCACTCCACTATTCCTAAGTGAATATTTGCATGACGTTAATGAACTGCTACGAGGAATGGACGATAAAAAAGTAACTCACTTCTTGTCTTCGTGGCCCGTTTTAATTAAAACGTCATAAACGAACCGCTTAATAGATTCTAAGCGAGCATTCGTAATTATATTTTTAGTTTATGATAGGTACTTACTCTGTTTTTATGTTGTAGGTTGGAAAACGAGAACTGAGATTGCTGATGCTTTAAGACTACCTATAGGTAATCTATATGTGTCCTACTAATATTATAAATACGAAAGTTTGTGAGGATGGATGTGTATGTTTGTTACTCTTTCACGCAAATACTACTGAACCGATTACAATGAAATTTAGCACACACATAGAGGGTAACTTGAATTAACACATAGGATAGGTTTTTTTCCCGGAAATCCCACGGGAACGGGAACTATGCGAGTTTTTCTTTGAAAAGGCTTTTGACTGTGTAGAACATACCACTCTATTACGGAAACTAAATTTTTATGGTATTAAAGGTTTATCTCAGGACCTCATAGCTTCATATCTTCAGAACAGGGTACAAACCGTTGTTGTTAATGGAGAGAAATCTCGCGGTGCGCCGATTAACATAGGTGTTCCGCAGGGATCTATCTTAGGACCGTTTTTGTTCTTAGTATATATTAATGACCTACCTTATTATTTGCAGGATATGTGTGAAATAGTACTGTTTGCAGATGATACCTCATTAATATTTAATGTGGATAGACATGACACAAATGTTGACGAAGTAAACTCTGCTCTTTTACGCATATCCAAATGGTTCACTGCTAATAATTTATTATTAAATGCAAAAAAAACAAATTGTGTTGAATTTATCCTTCCAAATGTAAAAAAGGTGAAAAGGGATATTATTTTAAACGGGGAGGTATTATACCCTGTGGATTCTACTGTTTTTCTTGGTTTGACACTAGATGAGAAGCTACAATGGGGGGCCCATGTTGCCACCACCGCTGCTAAGCTTAGTTCAGCTGCATATGCAGTTCGAAGAATAAGGCATCTCACCGATGAAGACACGGCTAGATTGGTTTATTTTAGCTACTTTCATAGCATTATGTCCTATGGAATTCTGCTATGGGGCAGGGCTGCAGATATAGAAACTATATTTATATTACAGAAAAGAGCCATACGCTCTATATATAATTTACGTGCTAGGGACTCACTAAGAGATCTCTTTAAGAATACTGGTATCCTCACAGTACCATCACAGTATATATTTAATAATATTTTATATGTACACAAAAACGCAGACTTACACACAAGAGTAGGAGATAGACACCGTTATGGCACAAGGAACCGAAATAAAATTGAAATGCCATTTTACCGGTTAGCTAAAGTTAAAAATTCATTTATGGGCCAAGGTATACTTTTTTACAACAGAATTCCTCATAGTATTAAAGAGTTTAGTAGTGCTAAATTTAAAAATTATGTAAAAAACGTCTTAGTTCAGAGAGCCTATTACAGCATTAAGGAATATATGGAAGATAA
>CAJQZM010034802.1:0-18424 GCA_907164665.1 Colias nastes
TAGTAGTTTGAGGGTAGTCGTATAACGTCGTTGCGCCGACATATATATTAAAGTGTGACTTAATACAAAATAACAGGCTTCATAATCATCAAGTAGCATTATAAACAGGAAACACAGAGATGCTGGATACTTAACCAATTGTAATAGGCAAATTGGTGTAATTTGGTACAGCATTCGTCATCTGACCTGCGGAGAAATAGGGTTAAACTACGACCTTGACTTCAATTAGTTTTAGTTAAATTCGTAATTGCGGTTTAAAATTTTAAACTACTTTGGAATATAGTTGACTGAGAGATACCTGATTGAGTGTAGCATTGGAAAAGTAGTCCTGATTAGTAACAATATCTTTATTAATATGTATAACTATATGAATTTATTTAAACAAGAAAAAAAAAAACGAATAAAATTGTAATGATAGAAAGTTATCCTACTGAGGAAAAAAAGAAAATCAAACCATTAATTCTTCATAATTAAAAATGCTACCAATTATTAAAAACAAAGTTAATAGACATAAAATTGAACACAATAATATTAGGATAAATAGTAATAATATTCTGTAATAATTCAACACCATATTGTGAATATTTAAACAGTTTTAGCCATTGTTATTTATTTGTATGTTTCCTGTTAGTGACTCACGGTTAGTCAGACTGACCTTGTGGTGGTTCTATTAATATGCCCCTATCTCGACACTCATAAAAAGGGTGATTATGAATGCAAAATCTCAAGTTTAATATAGAAATGTTAGTTTTTATATTGCAATTAGTGATTAATTAGGTTTTATGCATCTTTTGATATGCATATTGTATTAGGTTTCTACATATTATGCCTTTATAAATTATACTGAATAACTACTGTTAAAGAATGATTATATCAACAAAGTTAGTTTGACTACAGTACAATGTCTGATTCGTTGCTAGTTTAATAGAATGAATTCTGCATTTTCAATAAATCAGTAACGGCAAATAATAATATGCTATAATAGCGTCAAAATTATCACGTGAAAGCGATTTCGTAACCCACTGCACGTTTCAAAGAAAAGCATTTCTATAGAAAGTCGAAATAAAAAGATAAATTCGTCCGATTAAAGTGTACAGTGTAACCTTACAACTTACAAGTGTACAGTAGCGAACAAAAAACAGGTTTCACTCCAGATCTCTTTGGTTTCGCGTTCGAGTAAGATGCCAATTAGTTGCTAGTGACAGACTAATCCAAGGCATGATCATGCCACTGTTACGATTTACCGTTGGGCGCTGATCCTAGATAAAGGTGCGCGCACACCTCCGTAATGCAATCAGGAAGGGAACTGTTGTAGGTAACGAGAACAAGTTAATTCGTATTTTGCAAGCAGTTGCCTGGATTGAATAATGGAGATAATGTGTCGTGTTCTTTAGGGGCATACTGTTTATATTTGTGTCATTCTAATGTATAGGAGGTGCTTGTAAGGAGTAATACAACATAATGAAATATGACGCGCCGTAGTTGAGACTTGAGTCTCAAACTTCAGGCCACATCATGCGACAAGGGTCTGTGGTGATACTTTCAGCTTTACTGCAGGATCTTTAACCTGAAAGCAGAGAACAACAATCAAAATGTACTAGGTAATATGCAAATAAAAGGTTGTAACAAGCTCATGATTTATGCCAAAATTACAAGCGACGATGTGTATACGTTTGCACATAATAATTGACATGCTTTGTTGACATGGTTGGCTGCACGCCACTATTGTACTAACCAATAGATCATTCATGGTGGTATTATTAACTCAGCCCCCGGAATCACAGACACAATAGAAAATCTATTGTGTCGTGGTCAGATCGGGCCGCTGGGGGCTCAATGGGTTATCATGGTGAAAATTATGTGGAAGTTGTACCATGCGTATATTATTTATATGAGTTACTAGTTTCTTAAAGGACTCTGTATCAAGTCAAGAATATATAGAATACATAATTTTATAGAAAGAAGTATGCATGCAAATGAAATCGAAATAATGTGTGCATAAATAAAAAAAGCAATAACATTATTATCTTAATAACAAACATTACGGAAAGTATTTTAATTAACAACGTCATATCGTAAAAAACTTCGAGGTAATTTATTACGAGTTGAGCACTACAAGGTAAAGGTTTCTTCATTACGCTGTTAACTGCATAAGGCATTATGTTCTTACTCATAATCGTCTTACATATTATAATAGATTGAATCAATAGAATAATAAACAGCAAAAACTACAGAAAGGTGTAGATTAGTTTAATTAAGTGGAATAATAGTTAATTGAGATTACGGTTAGATACTGATTACTGTAAATTGTAACGTAGAAAAATATAAATGAAATTGAAAAAAACAATGTTATTTTGTAATGTATTTTGGTATTGAAATTACGCTTGTATTAAGTTGCTTTCAACGTCAATAGAAATTAATAGTTATTAAGGTTATAGTATGTTCTCAATATATACTTATGTACTCAGAATATAATACAACATTTTTCTTCAATTTATAACACGGTAAATCGTCTGCTAATAAATAATTTGATTCATAGGTACATTGATCACAATGTGCTGCCTGCATTTAAAATGCATTAGATTGAAAGTACATAAAAGGTTTACATGTATTCAATCAATGTTAGCTGCAATCGAGTTGCATGCATAATTTTGTTTAGAATGCTATAGTTACTGATTGGCCATTGATTTGTGCTGTTGTTGAGGGTGAGAGACGAAAGTCTTCTTGTTCTTCTTCTATTCTGTTTCTTAAGTGTATTAACTTAAGAGCAAGATGTTGTAGGAAAGAAAAGTATGAGAATGAAGCAACAATTAAAATTTTCAGAATAGCCTTGAAATAAACTACGCTTATGCGATTGTAATTTCTTTAACCGACTGACTAATTCTGCTCCAGTCCTAGCATGCATATGCATAGCGTTATTGCATATACTTAAGTCTATTAATAAACATAAAATATTATAAAACACGTAGCTACATAAATACTAAACCACCGATACAAACTTTCGTTTTTGTAATACAAGTTAAGTCCTCGAAGGACCATAGATTTTTATCATTCAAAATATTATACGCTATTTACAGTCTATATTTGCTATAGTCTGTCTGTAGTCTGTAGAGTGTAGACGTCGGATCGCGTGTTTTTATTATGCAAGCGCTCGACCACAGATTAGAGAATAGTTACTTCGTAACAGATACATCACTCCCATACAAAAGCTAAAATACCTACGCTATATTTACCTACAAAATGCGCCGCAACTCGGCTGCAGTAAGAAATGTACTCTACGAACACGCACCGAGAAGCGAGTTTCCCGCGCACGCCGCGTGATTGCGTCATCAAACGAAAACTTTAGGGTTGTACCGAGCGCGTAAATTAAACACAGAGTTGCTGAAACACTTAATTTTTTATTGTTCATTATATTTGTTACATTATACAATAAAAAAAATGAAATCTTATTGATAGTAGTTGTTTCCTTCGGTTTCACCCGCGTGGACCCGCTATATGTGTCTCCTGGATAAAAAGTAGCCTGGTAGGTTTGTTTAAAAAAGACAATTCCTTGTTATTCACTCTTGAACTCCGACACCCGTCCACATCGCAATAACCGGGCATCTTGGTAGCGAGCGCGGGAAACGTGACGCGGGTGCGCAGTCTCGCGTGTGCCAACCAACTGCCGCTTGGGTCGGTACCGACCTACTGTGCGGTAGGCACTTATAGCGCGACCTTGAGCGAGTGACGGAGGCCTGGCTCGACGGTCGATGATTGCTTTTGATATAGCACCTCTTGGTTAATTCAATCTTATGGGCTTTTCGACTTTACTACGACTCGAAACGATATTTGACGTGGATGAGCCGAGGTTACAAATATTGCAGCTTTAAAAGTTGAAGGTTTATGCATCTTTCGTAATGTGTAGTTATTTATTTTGTGTTGTATTAAATTATATTTTAGGTTGAAGGCATGTGGCAAGATTTACTTGTGAACTGTAGTGTATTTGCATTATGCATTATCTGTGGATCATATTTGTTATACTGAGTATTTGGGAAATAAAAGTCAGTCTTGATTATACATCGGTGTACGTTATTTCACTTCATGTATTAAGTATAGTTAATTCCTTTTTTCTATCTCACAAATATAACAGTTACGAGCTTGTTTGTAAGTTTTCCTATAGGTACATTATGAGAGACTGTGATTGTTTATAATAATTGAAGTAGCTGTATCATGTATGGAACTGTATGCATAATACATGATACATTACTGTTTACATGTATAATGTACATAGCTGAATCTGATGGGACACAATTCAATAAGTGTAATAAAGTGAAATGAACCGTTTCCTTATTGTTTTTGTCTGTTGTATGGCATTTAAAAGTGTATAAGAATGTAATGGAATTGGTATTTCTTAGTTATCGCCATATAATCATATTATCTACCCATTATTAACATTCCACACAAACTGGTAAGGAAATTGCATATTAAAATAATATACGTAACTATATATTTCAAATGTAATTACTTTTAAATAACACTTGATACCATTATAATGCTAACAATTTAATGACACAGATAAACAGAACAATGTTAATCGATTATTGTTTTATACGATCTCAACGAAACGTCCAGTTGAATCGATTGGATACGTTGTAGTTATATCGAATCGGGAATCTGCACCGCAATGCACCATGGAACTTGCAGACGCGTTAGATATAGACCTTATATATAGACTATAGTGGCCGGTAGATGTAGGTGGGTATAACCACTGTGTATGCGAGTGTTTTGACGCATTGCGTAAATCGTAATGTACTGGTGTGGCTTTGGGCTGTTTATCATCTTTGGTGGGATATTAGCTGCTAAGTGCTTGGAGATGTAGGGAAAAGAGTAGTACGTCGTAGTTTGTTTCTTATTTTTTTAATCATGTTGTTTGTGTTGAAAAACGTTGCGGGAATATTGCATCTTTTTTTCTGTATGAGTTTGAACTTCGTTATAACTATAGAACTTAAATTGTGTATTTGCGATTAAATGTACCTTTGTCAATAAAAGTTAAGAGTGAAATAGTAAAAACAATACAAGTTGCGGAATATTGTTTTAAATCTATTCTATAGTTGTTACAAAGTTGTTTTTGTTTGTTCCTTAAATATTACAACGTAATTAAACAACCACCACACTATGTAATATTACTCTAGCGTTATTCTCAAAACAGTCTATCGGACAATCGCGTCGATTCATCCGGGAATGTAATTATAAAATATTTATGCGCAGTAGCCGCAGCATAGGTGTTGTGGAATGCAGCCGCTAGTGTGTACGCGGTTCGGTTGATGTGCAGTTTTTGTATAATATGTATATAATACTAGAATGTTGTTGGATATATATACTTGGAAGATCTTATATGAATATTGGTACTTTGTAGAACGATAAGGGTGACTCTTCTTTATTTATTAGATAGACGTATATATACTTGTATTAAACGAGCAAATAGAAAATACATTGTGCTGACATAATTAATATGTTTGTGTAACATAGTTTACCACGTTTTTCGAATTTAAAAATGAATCTAAGATAATAGAAATTACTATAATTTGTCCATATACGATAGGGGTCATTGGCACTTAACGAAAGAACTTATTTTATTTTCATCAGATTTTAAATGAATTATGTATACAGAATACAGATTTGAGATTCAAGGAATTGCAAATTTACCAAATTAGGACTATTTTATCTACCATTAATTCAAGTAGAGCAGCATTAATTGATGCATTAAAAACCAATTAACATAAATCTATGAATTGAAAATGCAAAAAATTCATAAATAAAATAACCGCTATGAACTAAAAGCGTGGTCACTCGACAGTGCCAGTCGTAAGATTAATGGAAGCAGATCCAGTCGATATTACCGGATATTACGAACCACAGATACTATAATACCATACTAGTTACGAACCATCCAATATGAATAGTGCAGATATTCTAGTGTTATCTTATTACTGCTGGATATTGCAATTTATAAGGGTACTTCAAAACTAAGATTATTTTTTTATTGTTTCATAAGATACCTATATCTACTAAACTTAAAAATGAGTCGATAGATTTTAAAAATCTAAAAGATTTTTAAACCACAGTAGAAGTTTTTGCTGTTCTCTGAAAATCAAATCAAAATCCGGCGTTAATCAGGGTGAAGCCGGGGCAAACGGTTGGGAGGATTAAATTATATGGTTTGTTGACCTCTTCAATAATGACATTAGTAAAACATCGATAGTCGATACACAGATACATTTTTTATTTTTTGAGTTGACTTTGAGTATGGTAGACTTAACTTAGATGACGTGTAATATTTTCTAAATAAATGGTACTCCACCTCCACCGTCCAGAGTAACTTCGAGCGCTGACATATAGGGAAAAAATCGGGGTTTAATTACATTCCATTTTCCTTAATTACAAGCAAACATTGTTCTCACAGATATAAAGTGACTTAGGTGTGAATGCGGCGTGTAACAACGTTCGTGCGTACACCGTGACGCGCGACGCACAAGGTCGTCTTACTAACCCATATTATGTACTGTAGTCTGTAGATTATAAACAGGGATGATCAGGTTAGAATCTTTTTTCCTATATGAACCTAATAGAATAGGAACCTTTTGGTAGCCTTATCGCTTAGGTCTTAGCGCGTTACATACATTCATAGGTATCGACCGGTCATAGGACTCATTCTTGATAATCTATACTAATATTATAAAGCTGAAGAGTTTGTTTGTTTGTTTGAACGCGCTAATCTCGGGAACTACTGGTCCGATTTGAAAAATTCTTTCGGTGTTAGATAGCCCATTTATCGAAGAAGGCTATAGGCTATATATCGTCCCCGTAGTTGGAAAACTAAATAACTCAGATTTTGTAGTTTTGAGATAAACGCGTTTTAGTGTTTTTTTTTCGGTTAATGTACGTTTGTATAAAAATGTGAGACAATTTTACTGTCCATAATTTTATATTTTATGGACCTGATTATTTCTCACATTGTGCTTTATCAAACTGAACTCTATTTTTAACTATAAATTATTAAAAAATAAAAAATCAAGTTGTTTAATTTTGCCACAACTATTATTTATAACGTTACTACACTTAGCTACTTATTTCGGCTATTTATTTAGTTTTCCTACAAGCCAAATCCATTTGGTAGAGTAAAATTTGGTGAAATAAATGCAGTTATTGAATTTATCAAACTCGAATTATTATTAAATGTAAAATTTAGTGTCTTTGTACGTTAAATTACTTAGATTTATTTTTTAACTATTATTGGTCTCATTTAAAATAAAAGCTGTATAACGAAATTAATAAAGTTTTATTTTGAAAGAAACTCAATTCAACTAAAAACATTTCGTTATTAGGCAAGTAAAACACAACTTAAATAAAACTCAAAAAATAATATGACACTAATCAGGTACCTATGTACATTGAGTACACCAATCAACAACTTCTAATCTAAGAATTGGCAGGCCCTGCGTATTACACTGCGGGCTACACACCTTCAGTTTTAACTGTGCGATTTAACTGTACAGTTGAACTGTACAGTTAAAACGTAGGTCCATACAGCCTACACACGATCAAGTAAAAATATACGATCTTTCAGTTTTTATCATCATGGCCTCCATAGACGACGCTTTAGCGATCGTAGGGCTAATGTGTGTGTTAAAAGAAAATAGAAGAAAACGAAAAAAACGTGAATTGTGGTGTAAACACTGGCTTCTGTTGAGAAAATCGTATTCACACACATCTTTGATAAATGAATTGAGAATTACTCCAAAAGATTTCAATAATTATTTGAGAATGAATGAAGATACACATTTGCATCTGCTGTCATTAGTGACACCATTAATGAAAATGCAAGACAACATATTGAGAAATGCTATAACACCTCATGAAAGATTAACGGCAACTTTAAGATTTCTAGCTACAGGGAGATCTTATGAATGTTTAAAATTTTCTACAATAATATCGCCACAAGCACTTTCCGCCATCATACCAGAAACCTGTGAAGCAATTTATAAGGTTTTACACAAGGACTACTTAAAGGTAAGAAATAAAAAGACTCATGTTTAATTTATTTATTTTTTATTCAAATCATCTTGTGAAATCTTGTCATCAAACTACAAATTTCAATTATTGTTCAATGTAAATCGCGATACATATGACCCCGCTGTTTCCTCTGTCCAGTCCGGGATTGATAGTTGGACCGTAGTATCACCCATAGCATTTATTGCTTGTGTCTCTTGAATTTCTTGACCATATGAAGATGTGTTTGTTTGTGGTAATAGTACCACAAACAAACAAATATAGATTTGTCATCTGAGGTGCTAGTGTGCCTGCTTGATAGGTTGATGATGTATGGGTGACTGATTTGAAGTACCTGTATATTGTAATGGTGATGGCATAGAGTTATGAGATGGTGATGGCAAAGAGTTGTGAGATGGTGATGTTATAGAAGTTGAACTACTTGACCGTAATCGAAAATCATTTAGTATCATTATTTTTGGAGCCATTACTCTGTGACATTGTAAGATTTCCCATCTCAGCTTCGAATAAAGTTTCATTTATTATTTTTTCAGCCAACAACTGTTGCTGTTTATTTTTAAATTCTCGAAGTTTCAATGCTACCGTTTTTCCGATAATTTCGTAGCGATCCTCTTGATATTATGTCGGCCGTTTAAAGTGGTCCTGGACGGATTGCAAAACGTCTTTTGTTAGATCTTCATTATTTTTCCGCTTTGTTTGCCGTTTAGATGCCGAACCATGAGCAGACAAAGTTGAAGCAGTAATTGAGGTGAAAGCCGCAGGACTCTGAGCAGAAAGATTTTCAGTAACATCTAACTCTGAATGCGCTGCTTCATTTTCAGACACTGATGTTACACCCGATGATTCCATCACGTTAATCTGTAACATTTTCTTTGTTTCAGTTTCCACAAAGTTGCAGTGAATGGAAAGCAATTAGTGCATTATTTGAAGAAATATGGAACTTTCCACATCTACTTGGCGCAATAGATGGTAAACATATTGATTGCTATTACTCCACCTAAAGGATGTGGATCGGAATTTTACAATTATAAAATACACCACAGCATGGTACTTATGGCTATTGTTGACGCTCAATATCAGTTTTTATTATGCGATTTCGGTACAAACGGGCGAGTTTCAGATGGAGGCGTATTACAAAATATGACATTTTTTGTAATGCTCCGAAACAACCAATTGGAAATTCCAAGCGAAGAAGCAGTAAGAAATAGTCAGAGACGTTTGCCATACGTTTTTGTTTCTGATGACGCATTTCCGTTGAGACCTGATATGATGAAACCATTCAGACAAGCAGAATTGACTTCAACAGATAAAAAAATCTATAATTATCGTGTTTCGCGCGCACGACGAATTTTGAAAATGCCTTTGGCATTCTGGCTTCACGTTTCAGAATCTTCCATGCGGCTATAAATTTACATCCAAATAAAATTGAGTCCGTCGTTATGGCATGTTGTGCATTACATAATTATCTAATTAGAAAACTGCCAAATTCTTATACTAATCCAAATTGCTTAGATCGAGAAGACTATGATACCGGAACTATCATTATATCATACCAGGATGTACAACAGATATTTCGACTATGGAACCTTTAGAAAGAAGAAATGTGGGAAACATAAGTCGGACACCCAAAAAGATAAGAGAAGAATTTATGAACTATTTTAACAATGAAGGTCAGGTCCCTTGGCAAAATAATTTTATTTGATTTAATAAACTTATACTTACTTAACAAAGATACCTATAAGTTTCATTTACTTACCTCATCTTCTTCATCCAAATTCGACCGACTAGGCCTTGGTATTTTTAGATCGTCTAAGAAACGTAATAGTGGGTAATACCATAACTTTGGCTCATATTATATATCTTCGGCGCCTGATCCGGATTTTGAGGCCATGACTTTTTTATGTTCCTTGTTATACGTACAGCGTAGGTTATTAATTTTCTTTATAACAGCCTCTTTATTACTTTAAGAATCTATTTCGCGTAGTTTTAAAATAAGCTTTTCATAAGCTGAATCTTTTATTACTCTATTATGATAATCCTTGCTCTTGATTTTCCATAACGAAAGCTCCGATTGGTATAGTAGTATAAACTCTTCCAGCCATTCGAGTTGAGCCATGGTCGATAAGTTTTCGCAAAGGCAGATAGCAAGGTCGATACGTGTTCACTTCCTGTCTTCACGCTCGCTGTGACAAAACTGACAAAGCTGCCCAGTTTCGACTACACACTCTCAGTTTTAATTGTACAGTTCTATCTGTACAGATTTATCTATTCATATTTTGATTAGATTCAGTTAAAACTGTACAGTTCGACTGTACAGTTAAATCGCACAGTTAAAACTGAAGGTGTGTAGCCCGCTAAAACGCGCGAGACGCCGAGCGATGCATCAAACCGCACGCGTATCCCCGCTCTCACCCCCGCGCTCTCAGTCGTTCCCAATCAGTCATTGCATAGGTACTTTGACAATATTTCGCGCCAAATTTTCTTAAAAATTTAATGATAACTTTCTTTTTCTACATTTGGTTGTATGGCAATTATAAACAACTCTGTTTATTAAATTTTATTTGCCTAGCATCTTGTAATTTATAATTATCTAGTTGTAGAAAAAATAGATAACACCAAGTATTTATGAACTAATGTACGTTATATCAGAATTCTGAATAGCAGAATTAAATAAATAGAGTTATTTAGTTTTCCTAGAACTTAATAAGTATTGTGAAAGAATTTTTAAGTTGAAGAAAAATTCAATAACTCATGTTATTTAATTAATTTCACATTCAAATTATCATTGACCACAGTTGTTGATTTATTTACTGAGTTATTTATTTTTCCTTCTAAAAAATTGTGTTAGTCTGAAGATATTTATTATTCCATCTGTCCGACAAAAATGGCTATATTTTTGGAACGGAATAAGATACGAAAATGCCTGTAAGGCTCAAATATGCGGCATGTTTTAGGTGTTTTGAAAATAGGGAAAAGTGAAAATGGCTAAAACCGGACTTATTTAATTTTCCAACTACGGGGACGATATATCATCACGCTAAGACCAACAGGAGCGGAGCAATGCGGGTGAAACCGCGCGGAACAGCTAGTAAGTTTATAAGCCAAATCTACAGTCTTGTGTATTCAAACGTATTACTAGAATTTCTACGTAACCACTGAGACACAGTCTAAGCACAGTTTTCCGTAATATTTATATTATGAAACACATTGAAAACAAAATCTTCCACCAAACTGTAATGTGAATAAACTAAATCGTACAATTAATAATACGTAATGTTATTACAGTTGTAACAAATTACAATAGAACATGTTCGGCGCGGGCGCATCGATAAGTTTTTATGCCCCGTAAAGTTGAGATTCAGTTTACATATCGGGATTTGGAGGTCGTTGAACTTGGGCTTCGATGTTTTGGTTAAACGATCGTTGTGCCACTTCATATGGTGATTCAGTGTTTTTTTTGCATGTAGTTTTTGTATCGCGTATGCGTGTTTGCTTGCGTCAGTATAATATGATATATAGCCTTTGTTATATATATTCTAGATTCTAGTCTATCTCTTTACCGGTGGTATGTTATAGCTTTAAAAATATAATACTTAGTGTAGGAAATAGGAATGTAATTCGTTAACAATACTTGTATCAAACGTTCAAAATATAATTAAAACAAAAATTAAACGAAATTAAATACGCTATTCTTCACCAATCACACAACAAATAAAAAACAAATACTTACCCAATGTAAATTGTATTCCCACGCCTCAAATATCATGCCGTGACGATCATCGGCTTTTAACACGATCCGAAATTAATACAGTCGCAACTAACGAGCCGTGAACTGATGAATTATATGAATTACCTAGTCTCATTTACTTTGTGGACAAGGTGTTTGTAAATTGTAATGGGAGAAATTCAGAGGAAAAATTTGGTGTTCGGTTTTTGGAGGTAGATGTAAGGTGGCGGGGAAAGCAATTTCGTATTGTGTTGTATGTATTTCTAAAATTATTTATTATCTTTAAAATTTTTGATTTGGATTTTAACACATAAAATTTCTGTGTATTAAGAAATTCCAATTTTTTTTATTTTTCGAATTGCTTGATAAGTCGCTAGATTATATCATCCGATATTTATATTCTAAGTACACATAGACATGCGTGCTTTTATCGCAGTTTGATCAAACTTTGATGTTACGCACCCAGTGCAAATAAAAGCGGCGAGAATCAATTTCCTTACCATCGTATACATAATATAAGTATACGTACAGTCTGTATATAATGTCATTTATATCACATACATTACGCCTATCCGGCTCCACTTGACTTTTTATGCTCAATGCACAAGTGTGCCGATTCCCGTAAAATGTCAATATTCCACCGCAAAGCGAAATGTCTTCGGTTCAACAACGGTGTAATTGACATTTTTATCGCTGCACAGATTAAAGGACAGATTGACACACTTTCATAATCGTTTATTAGTTATTTCGCAAAGATATCGGTGTGGGCGCGTCTAGTTAATGTGTTGTTTATAACTTTACTAGCTTTATGCCCGCGGCTTCCCCCGCTTTGTCTTAAACCTAATAAATCAGATACTAAAACCTTGCTCTTGAATCACTGTATCTATTAAAAAACAAACCGCATCAAAATCCGTTGCGTAGTTATAAAGATTTAAGCATACATAGGGACAGAAAAAGCGACTTTGTTTTATACTATGTAGTGATTTCGCAAAGCTATCGGTGTGGGGGCGCGGGCGTCTAGTTAATGTGTTGTTTATAACTCTATGTAATGGAAGTATTAATTCTGCTATGTAGTTATGTGGTTTCTTGATTGATCAATGTATTTATAACTGTGTACATAATCATAAAAGTATGCGTAATGTAACAGGGCGTAGTTAGGTAGAAATAACAGATTGTCTATATACATAATAATCAATTCATTGTTAAAATAAATTTAATTAAATTAGGTAACTACGGGATTTACCAACTTAACAGAAACGCTACATAAAACACTACGCAATAAGATTCTGCTTTACATTACCAAAATATTAAGAATTATTTGAATCACATATATATATGTACATAATACTTCAAGGGAAATACATAACACAGAACATTAGACATACATAAAGTCTTATCACACGAGCTACTTACTAAAGGCTGGTTCACACTTTGATTAGTGCGAGTGCAGGTGTGTAGTGCGAGTAGTGTCCAATTCAACTGCGAGTGCAGGTGATTAGTGGGAGTGCAGGTCAATGGTGCAATTCGTGACGCTACACACTACGCTAAACACTAAACACTAAACACTCGTGTCCAGACGTGTTTAGGCAGGCACACTGCGAGTGAGGGGGAAGGGAGGGCGCGCGGGACGTGGCTACTCGCAGTCCACTCGCAAAAAAATAGAACACGCTTCTATTCACTTTACTACACAGCCTACTAAACACTTGCACTAAACAGTCGCTGTCCACACGTAGTTACTAAACACCTGCACTAATCACCTGCACTCGCACTAATCAAAGTGTGAACCAGCCATAACACGCATTAGCCAGAGAACACTACAATAATCTCACAGCTGACTGGCGATGACGTCACAGCACATGTGCCGCCCAGCCTTGTGCATCCTTTGGGAACCACATGAAGTGCATACGCTTTGACGTTCTCACTGCACTTTGTTGCATGCTTTTGATCGTTTTAGTAGGACTAGTTGGTAGATTTATGTGGATGGATATAGTATATGTAAGTTGGTTATAGTTGACTAATTGTTATAGTTTCGTATGGAACCGGCAAATATAATTTTTATCAGGAAATTCACGTATAAAGAGAAGTAACAGGTGCAAGATATTATATAAATTTGTAGGTTATTGTACAAAATATCAATTGCTTTTGTAAACTGTTTCATAAACTTAGGCTTTGTATGAGTAGTTATGTATTAGGTTGTTGTACATGGAAAGATTTTATGTACTTTACAGAAAGTACATACGAACAAAATCCTATACACAAATCCCTTCCCAATGAAGTCTAAAGGATGCTCTATTGCAATTTTTACACGACAAAGAACATGGTCAAAGACAGTTTGCAGAGAGAGATTATACATATATGGTACTTATAATATGAATTTAAACGTGGCTCTCAAGATGTATTATCAGAATGTTTCGAATTCTCAAAACGATTTTAAGGTGTCTCAATTATGGGAGTTGCGCACTCACACCGGTTTCCATGTTTGGTCAGTGAGATTGAGTGGCCTTCACTTGTGTGGAACATCTGGTCGTACGTTTTGGTTATGCACTTCAATTTATGTATGATGTTAATCGAATAAATGAGGTTTTTCCTTGTAGTTATTTTGTTGAGCAGCTGCTTAGGGATGGCGATCTGAGATCGATTAATCGAAGAATCGATTTTTCGAGCAGAAAATATCGATTTTTAAATCGATATGAAGTACTGTGTCGATTCACTGAATCGATATATCACCCTTGAAAATCGACATTCGATTTTTTCTGTTTTGGTATAAACCATACAATTATTTGCATTTAGTTGAATGTGCCTGAATTATAAGAGTGCTGCCGGTTAAAGAGTTAACTACTCATAAACTCGCGAGATGGCTGTATGTTTAGTATCCTTTACTCGCCTCTCTTTAATAAAAAAGTTACGTTTGTAGTCTTTGACTTTATGTATCTATAATCTGTGACGATTGATATTGCATTATTCATTTGTTGTTGTCGTTTATTGAATACTGTTATTGTTTTTAAAAAGTTTAGATATTGAACATTGGGAACTATAGTTCCCAGTTATAATTCCCAATGCTTAATATTTAAACTTTTAACTCTTACCTTATTTTTTACTTTTTTGCAATCAATAAAAACATTCAGTATATAAATACTTATTTTTTTTATATAGTTGACCTTATAGTTTGATACGGTAATAAAAATAATTGTTATTTTTGAATTCCCTGATTTTATTGATAAGATATCGTTAATTGCAATATTAATCTTGTTTTTAGTAAAATTGATACAAATTTAAATTGTAAATGCAAACTTGAAAAAAAGATCGATTTTTTAAGAATCGATTTTGTAGGCCTCGATTTTTTCGTGAATCGATTCATTAGACTACGATTCGAATCGATTTAAAAATCGATCTTTTTCGTAAAGAATCGCCATCCCTACAGCTGCTTTCATGATGCTAGATGGGACATGTTATCTGAAGCTTAATGTACACTCCTAATATCCTACTTTTATTTTATATGCTTTATGTGATACATCCTTACCAATAGGTAGATGAAAGCGTTTTTGAACAAAAACAAATTTGACTTAATTTATTGTAATTAGAATTTTTAAAACTGCCTCCTCATATCAGTTATCTCATCATCATTTTTTCGTGTGTAGATATTTAAAAAAAACTTACCGTATTTCAATTAAAACTTTTTTGTGGTGTTTGCGTGAAAAGCAACATTATACAGAGATACATTCATTATCTTAATTGAGACATTAATATCGATGCATGATACATCTTTATCACGAGCAACTAAGAAAAACTTGTCTGAAAACAATGCACAATATAAAACAGTTTTTCTTGCAACGTTTAATTGTCACAGACTAATTAACTTCCTTACCATCAGTAACGGGTTGTTCTTTAATAAATAGTTTAATTAATACGCTTATATTAGCTTCACCTGTATGTTTGTATGTAACCAACCCTTTAAGAACAGATTTTGATTAATTTCAGACGAATAAAATTTAAACTTTGTGTAACACATTAAGGATTGGCGGCAATACAATAGTTTCACGAGTGTGATTTTTAGTTTCTTATACAATATTATTTTTAATTGATCATCTGCGATCAGTCACATTCGAGTTGCTGGTACGCCGTTAAATCCATGAGCCCTTTAAGGCATGTCATTAATAATGTTAAATGGAAACTATTGTGTTCCTATAAGGATACCAGGAACCATATGCAGCCCGTTAAATGCGTAATTACTGTAATTAAATATATTTCGTACTGCATATGAATGAAGTGCGAGTGTGTTGATGCAGGCGCATTCTTTTTCATTGTATTACTGAATGATGGTGAAAATTAATTCTTTTCAAAGATGACTTTAGGGTAGATTCATTTCATAGACTGCATAATAAAAAAGTCCGCGCCGTGAAAAACCCCTAATCCAATCTATATAGGGACGGTGCTATTTCACGGTTTATAAGCATTTTTGCATTTATATTATGTTTATTGGATACAGTTACAAATGGCAAAAAATGTTTCCATCGGCGCGTACATCTTTGAGTGGAAGATACATGCATAATCTAGGTTTTATTCGAAACACTCAACGTAATTGGAACCGGCCGTCGCCGCTAGGGTTGTCAGTTAAGTGGAATAAACAGGATTAAATTGTGCTTATTCACTTTTTGTTTGAGATTTTGTTCGTTTTGTACATATTTTACTTTTGCATCAACGTATTTTGATTAAATAGTGTAGCGAATAGTGTGTGGTTTTTAACCGACCTACACTGTTCTCACATGCGATGGTTAGAAGCTATTCCTATAGCTGTATGATAATGAGGAATTTTTATGATTTTGTTAGTCACATAATATTGCGACAGTATCAAAGGGATTTCCGCCTGTGTGGCAACCCTATCCGGCCCAGACGCGACTATCAGATTGCCGTTTCGCAGTCCTCTTTTTTGGATCTCACATGGATGTGGTCTGCATTGAGATGGATGGGTTTTTGATTGACGCCGCTATGCAGTCCAGGGTCAGATGTAGAAAGGACTTTTTTAGGATCTATTGTTTTATCGCTACTGCCGGTTAATTTGGCAAGTTAGAGCTAGCGCGCAAGAGCAACTTTTGTCTCTGCAACTATTTTGTCTCTCCCATCAACTCTATGGGCTAGTAAGAAAGTGCGCGCACGTAGCGATGCAACTTCCTATAGAGTTGATGGGAGAGACAAAATAGTTGCGGAGACAAAAGTTGCTCTTGCGCGCTAGCTCTTATAGTCGAGGTGTGGGGAACTTATAGTGGGATTGTTTATGCAACTATTTTTTGGAAAGATAGTCCAGTCAGATGTTGTTGGGTGTCGCAAAATTGAAAACAGTATAGGTATTTTATGGTGCACACATTTCTATAGGGAGGTAACTGCAATGTAAGGGTTTTTTAATTTTATAGCAATATCATATACACATGTTCTCTTAATCCCAGCACAGCAGGTTAGATTTATAATTCTGGAAAAGTTCTCCTCCATTTCCATTTATAAGTACCTGATCTATCTCTATTTGTGTAACAAGTACCTAATACCTATGCATATTTATGGCATATAATATATTCGTTAAAGCATTCACAATATTAGTTCGCCGCATTGCCTTATCGCATACAAGCAATCCGGTACCTACCATGTTTTAATTATAATGTAGATACCTACCTCTGTCCTACGTATTCTAATGTCGCGTGCCCTTTACTCAAAGGAATGATAATTAGAGACACACCCAAGTAATATTTTAGTTGGAATTATGATTATTTTGTATAATTACTGTCCTAGATTAATGATGGCGTGACAGAGTGGCTTTTGCGAAATCTGGGAAACTGTCATTATAATTATGTATGTTTGTACTATGTACCGTCACGCTGGTTGCACTGTCAACAATGGTATTGTTGTAATTGGAAAGTTGTAATGTTATCTTTGTTATATTTGTATGCGATTTGTTTGCATGGAAAATACGTAAAAATATGAATCTCGTAACTCTATTATAGAGGTTACTGAATTATTTTATTATGTAACACTGTAATAAAAAATCATCAAAAGAAGATAACCTTCAAACGTACAAGAATATTTATATGTATTGATGTTCTGCTATAAAATGTAAACGCTATGTAACCAGCTAAATGTCCTTGCTTGTCGCATTACAAAACCTACACGATAAAATCAAATATAGAAGTTGTTTCAACAATGATAATTTTATCGTTGACCAAAAACTTTTTGTACTACCTATCCTGATAGACCTCTTAGCAGTTAGATCGCCCTTTTGAGACAAGGGTTTTGTTTTATAAAACTAATTGTTTTACTTTTTGCCTTGTACATAAGGGCTTTTAAAAATAAACAAATAAATAAAGCATTTTATCCGTGGTACTCCGTACTGCAGAGGACGTTGCACGCTATATTGTCACGTTATAACAGTCATTACTACTAATAAATTGACGCTCGTTTATATATGCGAATCGGTAATCCGCGATTACGGTCTATAAATATATCCAGTCGACTGGTTGAATGTATACAAGATGATATACGGTGTGCTAACTGCCTATTTTCCTAAGTTAGTGCCTCCGGGAAGTTGGCACCGCACTTTGAACTTTGAAGTTAGAATAATTTTAAAGGTTGTTCCAGGTTGTTCTAGGTTTGTTCTACATTGTT
>CAJQZM010034803.1:0-10234 GCA_907164665.1 Colias nastes
TATATGAAATATCCCTAATTGCAAATAAATATCACTTCACGGTAAAAATTACACAGATAATAAAAAATTGTGCTGCCGCATGTAGTTTTCCGCTCACGTTAATTTTGTTTATTTATTTCAGTTGCCTGGCTACAGTACTCAATTTTTGCCCGGTACATTGGATAAATTCTCTTACCCCCACGGCAGTGAATGGAAGAAGATGATCAAAGAAGGAATATTCCCTGCTCCTGACGAAGCAGAATTAGTGAACCCTTAAAGTTTTACTTTTTATTACGACTTACCGCTTACTGCTATGTACATAAAGTGTAAAGTATAAATTAATTAAACAGTCATACCAATAAAAACTTTCATTTCCATTTATCCGTATCTAAAACAAACAGCTAATTAACATGATAACACTTACGAGTTAATGTCACCCTCAAAAACATTACTTACTGATAAAAAAACATTTGCACATCATAGTTACAAACTTACAATGTTATCACTTGACTTTTGTAAAACCTCAAATATTCAAACAATAAATTCTTTCAGTTCTGGAAAACCTTATTAATTATATTTTTGATAGGTACTCAAATTATAAATACCACTTAATTCTTCTTCTGGAAAGCAAAGGCACTAAGTTTGGATTGTTTTGGCGCGTTTGTAACTGGTGTCTCTTCCATACTTTCGTCTAGTTTTCGCTTCTGACTACTCTCCGTGGGTTTACTTTGCGAACTCTTAAACGTCCTTATACTTTGCCGAGTTAATTCAGAGGGCGTTAGTTCAGGATTCCGCTGTTCTAAAGCTGATTTGTTTCGTGAAAACCAATCTACGAATGTTTCCCCTTCTAACGGTTTTAGTGGCTGCAAGAAAATGATTCATATTTTTATAAAGCCTATTATTTGGATAGTTTAACTTCATTTATGTTTAAATAAAATAATTGAATAAAAGAAATTTCCTCATACCAAACACAATTTACATTAAAAAAATAAAAAATGTATTTACATAATATACTGTATAATGAAAACTTGTAAACTTACATCATCATTTTCAGTTTCGGCTGTGGAATGTACTTCCACTAAGGTGCGTTCAGTTAAAGCAAGTGGACTTTGCACGGTTTTCGATGAATCCTGTTGCTTTTTGAATGGGTTCCGAGCTCCGCCCGGTGATGATTTTATTGGCTATATGAAACAATTATCAATTAATTAAGAGCTTTACTATATAGCTGATTCTTTCAAATGATAAAAAAGAAAATAAAAAAAATGTTCATAAACACATTTTCACGTACCTTTCTTTTTTTGTATGTGCTTTTTAAGCCAAAGGTACCATAAAATTCGAGTAATTTTTTATTATGAGATAAAAACTAAAGCAGTTTAATGGTGGGAGTTGACTTAGTAGTTACTTTATAAAGAAAACAAACTTTAAAACACTTACAACAGGTTTAATAGGTGTGACGGTTTCAACTTTTTTCTTAACCGTCTTTTGCGGCAAAATAAGACTAGCATTCAAATCCTGTTCCGTGCTTGTGACGTCATACGTTTCTTGCGTGTCTAATTCTTGGAAGTGCGAATTTTGAGCGACATTCATCCTGTCGGCATCTCGCTCCCACGTGTCGGCCAGATTGGACAATTTGTCGGCCAAATGCATTCGGCCAAGACGTGACGCGTATTTAGCGGCTAGTGGAAGGAGGCGGTCATCTTTGAGGAGCTCCATAAGTTCTAATGCTCTCTGTTCTATTTCGCTGCGACATGCAAGCTGAATAAAAAAAAATATTGAAATTCATTGAATTGCAATTTAAATCAATGCAAATTATCCATGTAAATAAAAATTTATCGCCAAATGGTTTGCGAAGCGTAAAACTCGAGAAGAGACCAATACGACCAATTCGGGTATTTTTTTTACATTTTTGTTAAGGCACAAAGATTGAAAGTATGGAGAGAAAAAACGTTAAAGAGGCAATAGAGCAGAACAACGTCTGCCACGGCAACTAGTTTTGGATGTAATCTCTAATTTCACTAATTACGGTTGTAAATATTTTATGCCTACGTACGTACTCATAAGACATGATTTTTATGGAAAATCAACTTACAGCAAACAATTTGAGTGCAGTTTCTCTAGCAACCTTAACATCCACTTCAGAAGAAGTGTGCGCCCAGCGAACCAGTTGTTCTTCATACTGACTTTTCTCGGTTTCCAACTCACACAAGGGGATCTGGAATAGATTTTTTATGTACGATTAAAACGCATGTAGATGCACAGACGTGTTCATTGTTAGTTTTCACTTGTTTTTATATTTTGTTAATAGATTGCAAAATGTAAGTGATATCACTTTTTAAAAATACAAAATTGAACATAAATAGATACAATTAGTAAGCTAAGCAATTTTACTGTATATTCACCTGTATCGGTAATTCAGCTACAATCGGTTTCGGTGCAGTCAGTGGGAATGACGCGCCTCTGCACAATATAGCGCATACTTTTTGTGTTTGCTCATTTACCTACAAACAATAAATAACATAAAATATATACATTTTCAATATAACGTATATTTAAGAGCAACTATAAAATAATATTAAATGTGGGAAAGCGTCAGACTACTAATATCCAAGCCTTTTTTTTTCTTTTTTGAATAAATAGCCTGTTAAAATGTTTCTTGATATTTTTACATTTACATTCTAATATATGCTTACCGAAACAATAAACCACGTGTCAGACAATCCCTTAGAATGATTACTCGTATCGCATATCGGCATCCACACTCCACTCGTGACGTCATACAATCTGACCAATCCCGTACTATCACAAGTGCATGGTGAACCTACATCTGATGTACCGAGCCAAGCGAGTTTCGACCCTGGTGTGAGTGGCATAAGAACTGTTTTGCTGCGTACTTGCCTTCCTGCAAGTTATCAATTTCGGTTGGAACAAAACAATTATTAAATTTCAGTATCATCTAGGTAATTTATTAATAAAATAACACAAACAACATATTCATGCCGCGACATCTATTTACAACTAACAAAAAAAGTGTTTTTGTAGCCAGTCAGTTTAGAATAGATAATTTTTTATTGCACACCTCAATTCAAAGTGCTTAGCTGAAATTTTTGTCTAGTAACTTTTAATATTATTGACATCACCAAAATAGACTATTTAAACACAAAATGTAATCAACCCTTAAAAAAAGTATTCACATAGTAATAAGAATATCTTACCATTAAATGCAATAATATCCATAGCTAGATGCTGATCAGACTGCCCAGGGTCAGTATGATGATACACCACAAATACTGTCGTGTTAAAGCCTGCTAGAGCTACCACTGGGCCTGATAATGATAGCACCTAAAATTTAAATATACCTTATTACAATGTATTGGCGCAATTTATTACTATATTTATTATTCTTGAACTAAAAATATATCACAACATATTATATTGGATAAAAATTAACGTAACTACTTTACTTGTTAAATATTTGTTTATGTATAAAATGTACTGCTGTTAAAGTTTAACATACTGCACAACATTGACCATCATATTTATATAAGCAGTTAATATGAACGCATGTTTAACATCTTAATTATTTATTTATTTATTTAATGTATTCAATTTTAATAGACATATAAATAAATTATCACCTGTCTCTGAGTTCCCAAAGACGTGAAGATTCTCAACAATCTCGCGTTAGTAGCACAAGCGACAAGGCCAGCTGCCGACACACATAGTATTTCCTCAGTATCAGGTAAGGATACACTCCATTCCTTACTGCTACCCACTAGCGATATGCATACTAGTTTACTGGAAAATGCATTTTATGTAAGAAAGGTAGAAGTTACAATTAACAATTCATATAATGCCAAATCATTAGCCAAAAAATTAGAGAAACAAGTGACATTCAACAAAAAAAAAATTGACAGCAAAAATCTAAAACATACTTGCCGTTGCCTGACCGAGATGGCTTTGAGCCATAAAGCCGCCAGTTGTACATTTTAAATGGTTTTGTTTTATGTACTTTTTAGTATGTACAATAAAGAGTAAATAATAATAATAATAAAAACAACACATTAAAATTCTCTAAAGGGCATCTGCGTGTTAGACCTGTGTCCCCACGTAAGCCTCCCAAAGGACCGGGTATCTTCCTTCTTGTTATACCCGTGTATTATGGAGAGAGACATAATAATAATACTTGTAAAGAATGCAGTCCTTAGATATAACTTAAATCTTACCTAGGTGTTTCACATGCCAAAGCCAGTACATTACTAGACAGACTGGCCATGGTGTGATTCAAATAATTATTCAAATGTATTCCATGATGCAGGTTGGAATCATGGAATTCCACATCAATAGTGGATTCTCCATTTTCTCCAGAATGGCAGCGCACTATGCCTACATCATTCCAGCACATATACCTGGAATACATAAGTAAATTTTATGATTTTACTATGTATCTGTTTTTCAATATAATTATCTGAAAATTTTATTTAAACTTGTGTCTAACCTTGATGATAATAATTGACACCTTCCCCAGCACTACAAACTTACAAATACATAACAATGTTTTCAACTTTAATTTAATTGAAATAAACGGAAATTCAATTAAAACCTTATATTAAACCTGGGATTGCTTTTTTTATGAATTACCTAGGAACAAAAACCCCTTCATTGCACTAAAATAAATATAAAATGAGGCAGGCAAAAGACAAAATATTAAAATTACTTTTAAAACAGAGCTAAGAAACTCTAAAAGGTAACCCTTACCTATGTTCAAGGTGTGCAGGTGTAGACGAAGGTTGGAACGGAGGTTGCGGAGGAATAGTTGACGCCGCAGCAGCCACCGTCACACGAGACTCTGGTCGGGAGTCTTCTATCAAACCGAGTGTTTCATTCTTTATCTTCTCCAGCGATATTGCAGTGTCGTCATCGCTTTCGTAGTTTTGGATCAGGTCGTCGACAATTTCGTCGTTATCTGAAATTGTTGTGTTGAATTTAGCAGTTTGTGAAATGTAATGAATGTGATTTATACTGAAGAATATTTACAGTATTATTTAATAGTAAAGCCTTTTCTAAATAACACACACACATTTTGACCAAAAAAGCACTTTATACACTTACTGCGCAACATTTTAATGTAAAATCAGAAACATATTATACGTTTTTATGGTTATTTAAATCCCTTACCATCCATCCTTTCAACTGTTTCAATATCCTCAGATTCAGCATCACCCATCTTCAAGCTATCTTTCCCATAACAATTAACTAGCATTCCCAGTTGACCAGCAACATCACAGTATACCAATACTCCATTACCTGTATAAAGGAATCAAATATTCATGTTAGGGCGGCCGTACACGGACCGCTTCAAGCAGTTGAGACCCACGGCTTGAAGCCGCGACCGCGCGGTGAACTATAGACATTCATTCACTGCCGTACACGGACTGCTCGAGCCGTCGTGAACGCTTCAAGCCGTCAACTGAGCGGTTTGCAGCGACAGCTCGAGCAGTCAACAACCAACCGCTCGAGCAGTCTGTGTACGTCGCGGTCGCTCAGCCGTTAACGTCAGCACGTTACGTCACGTTAAGCATTCCGTGTATGGCTGGGCTTATTTGGAAGACATAGTTTTTTAAACAGCTCCTATTTCATATTTCAAATCAGTAGTCATCTCAGAGGAAATATTGCCTATATTAGAATTTACACAATTATGATTTTGTTTGAATTTGGGTATAAAATAACATTGTGTATCAAAATGTTATATTTTGAAAGATATCAATATTTTATGATTTTAAATAATGATGACATAAATAGTTTTTTTAAATTTAAAAGTTTTACCTTTAGGGCTCCAGGCCATAGAAGAAACATTATGCGAAGTAGGATGTTCAATAATTCCCATACATGTTCCCGTTTGCACTTCCCACACAGCTATCTGACCAGCCACTGTGCTACCAGCTAAATATTGTCCACATGGTGAAAATAAACATTGGGATATTGCACATTTTATCTGCAAAAAAAGTGAGTTTAAATTAGAAAGGTTTTTATTATAATTAGTGATTATGTAAGGATTAAGGAATTTTACATGTTGATGAAATATAGAAGTACATGTTTTAGGACAGTACAATAGTAATAAAACTTACTAAATTATGATTAAATGTCATTCTTTGACTCCAAGTATCACAATCTAATAAAATTATTTCTTTATTATTTGGATATGCTAGATGTTTTCCCTCAGTTGGCTCAAAATCCATTCGACCTATAAATAGAGAAACAACATTTAATTATATTCAACTGTAGATTTGTGTAGCAAATCTTTGATGCTTTTGGCTCTAATTGATTCATTAATATAAGACTTAAACTAGCTGTTACTTGCATAAAACACCCATAAAATGTAGATTATACAGATTTGAGTTCTAAATCAGTTTATAGATATATTAAAACACTACTTATTACTCCATAACAAAATGAAAACCTATATGGAAATTATGTGTGCATCATTTATTTCATTGTATTTCAAGTTGTAACATAAAAAGGTACCTTTGTAAAAATTTCACTTACATAAAACCTTTGCTGCATAAAAAGTGTTAATTTTAGGCACACATGCAACTTCTTTGACCATTTTCTGAGTATCTATATCCCAAACTCTCATAGCACCATCGCCACAAGCAGTTGCTGCATATTTCATATGAGGACATATTGCTATACTCAAGACTGGGCCTTTGTGATCAGACATAACAAATAATGGTGCGCCACCCTCTAAGCTACAGATTTTGGCTTCCATGTTTTCTGAAGTACAGCCAAGGGCCTGAAATATAAAAGAAATTTAGGTATTTAGGTTAGCAATTTAACCCATTGAGCCCCGAACGGCCCGATCGGGATAGATTTTCTATTGTGTCTGTGATTCCGGGGCCTGATGGATTAAAATAAATTTATTAATTTTTGTTCTATTTTTTTCTTATCAAATTTATTCAATCTCAAAACAATATAGGTACTTGTCCTAACTTACTTCAATCTTAAGCGAAGACATAATCTGTGTAACTGGTGCAGTAAACCTCGTAATAATACCATCTTTATCAAACGCAGGAAAAGTGTATGCCTGCACTGCATGATTATCTGTCGCGACATACAATCTCTTATCTTTGAAACACACTGCTAATGCACTTTCTCCAACACAATGTGATGTAGGATCATCATCTTCAATATCCACCCATACTCTTACATCTCCATCGTGACCACAAGTAATTATGTGTCTGAAATAAGTTGTGAGAACTTGTACTACACATAAAGTTTGCAAAAAACACGCCCAAAATTTGAATTTGAATTCATAAGTTATTTCACAAATTAAATCAATTGCTTTGCATATTTAATGAAAATACTATACCTGCCATCTTCACTGTAACACACATCAGTATGCCCCTCAGCATGTGCATAACGAAGCGGTTTGCTTTCAACTTTCATTTTAGTAACATATGATGTTCAAATCACTTAATTAAGATATTAATCCCAGCAATGTTGCAATAATTTTCAAAAATCTAGATACCTCAATTATAATAATAATTTATAATATTTTTATTGGAATAATTCATATTATATTGTTACGTCTATACACTAAAATTTACTGTAATAGATCACAATTATTATGTATTCACTATTCAGTTTTGACGATAATACCTAGTCATTAAATTATTAAAATATAAACCATTATGATTTTATGAAAGCCAAAATTATTTTCGCGGGAAAACTTATTTTGCCACTGTCAAATGTCAATGTCACATCACACACAAAAAATGAGTATGGTCCATGGAAATATAATTATATGCTACAGTCAAAACCCTGAACCAGTCAATATCCTTATTGACGGTTATTAAGGTTATAGACTAAGGTCGTCGGTTAATATCCTTATTGACTGATTTTATCTGATAAATTACAGAAAGGTTTAAGTGTCAAATTCGACCCAGTAGGTTAGGTTAGGTTTGAACTGCGACCCTCACGCACGAGCCGAGCGAGCGAAGCGAGCGTGCCGCGGCAGCGGCCGGCGAGTGCCAGAACCGACTCGCTATTGTTTTACTTGCCCATTACAGAAAGATTTAAGTGTTAAAATCTATTCAGTACGTTGGTTAAAACCTATATTGACTGAATGTCTGCTCTTTAAATCAGTTAATAAGGTTGTTGACTAAGGGTGTCGGTCAATATCCTTATTAACTGATTTTATCAGATAAAATCAGTCAATAAGGATATTAACCGACGCCCTTAGTCAATAACCTTAATAACCGTCAATAAGGATATTGACTGGTTCAGGGTTTTGACTGTAACATATATACTTTATGGTCACTACCAAAGAGTCAAAGAGTACTATATTGTATAATGGTCACTACTCACTACTCACTATAAAAAATTAAGGCATTTACAGACGAAACATAATGAGTATTTAAATAATTTTCTTTCTATTAACTACATCACAATATATTTATATAGGTAATCCAAATTACTTTTTAGTGTGTAGGACCTTTATTCACCAGAGGTAAAATCCGATCTTAAAAAAATAACATTTTTATTAAAAATATTTTATTCTAAACAGTAAATAATAAAGTCACTAGGTAGGTCTTAAGGTAGGTACATCATGTACCATCTTAGTGTACCATACATTACGCTGAAACTACTACCTACAATACCATTTTATTAAAAATTATCATTTATTAAAATTGTGATTAAAATACATACAGTACTCATGGTCATATTTGCATTTCTGAGATAATTTTCATGCCTATTTCCAAAAAATTCCCATCACGGTAAAGCTTGGTGTATAAAGTATTATTCAAGATTTAGTCATGAATCATAATATTATTTGGTTTATTTCACAACTATATCGCTTCCGTCGCTTCTACGTGTGCTTCTACGATATCGTCTGTTGTCTGAATATAAAAACGCTTGTCAGTTTATTCACTTGTCACTTTTCACTTTTCAGTTTACTCGGGTTTAGTCATTAGCTAGGAGTAATAGTGTTCTGTGGTCATTAGTGCCTAGTGAAGGAGTGTGGTAGTTATTTGTGTAATCGTGGGTGTATTAAATTTCGTATTTGAGGTTAAATTACCGGTGTGTCTTAAAAATAATATAATATATTGAGGTAAGATTATAATTAAAGATTTAGTTAATTATTTTATTTAGTATTTATTTTTTCATTCATCTTTCTTTTTAAAAATATTTATTTTCGCATCTTTAATACATTATTCGATTGGTAATGAAACAACCACATCATGGTCATTTTTTTAACTTATAATATTAGCGTTACTACACAATTTTGGAAACCAATATCGCGAATAATATTCCTATTTAATTAATAAATAAAATTTTTAGGTCTTGTGAAATTATGACTGTTCTCTTGAATATTTAATTCAGTACAAATTATTTTTTAAAACAGCTGTTTCACTCATTTTCAAAATGAAAATGCAGAGTGAAGACTGACTGTTGAAGTCACCTATACGAACCTATACGTACCTATACGTAAATAATAATAATTTAAAAATGTTTAATATTCATATGATTTATAAGTTATCCCCTTGCAGACGTTTCTTAAAATTTTTTAACTTGTAAAAGATTGAGATATTGTCTAAAGAATTAATAAAAAAAAATATTATAAAATAGACAATAGGTAGGTACATAATGCAATGAATATTCAATATTTTGTAGATGGGTGATCACGGTTTTCTGGAGCAAAAACCCGGCTTTGCTACTATTGCAATTCATGCGGGTACAAATCCTGACAGATGGCAATCAAATGCTGTGGTGACACCAATCGTAACATCGACCACCTTCAAACAATCGGGACCTGCTGAATATGAGGTAAGGAAGTGCTTGATTGCCGATAACGAACAATGAAGTAGGTACCTACTTCCGATTGTAAAAAGAAAAGTGCTATAAAAAAGAGATAAAAGTTATCAAAACGATTTAAAACACGATTTATAATACATTATTTAGTAAGTAGGTAATTTGACGGTACATTGCATTGTTGTGATAATGCGAAGTAGTTAAAAGAATTACTTTCTAGGGAGGTAATAAAATTATCGATGTTTTCACCTTCATTATTCACCTGGTGTTTCTGCCAAAATCGGTTTCCTAGAATTGCGAGTCCCGTTGGCTGACCGGTTCCATAATTCATTGCGATGATGTTTGAGTATGAATGTGCGTAATTTGCAATTTTTAAAATTTCAATCTTGTTCTCGTTATTTTTAGGGTTCCGTAGCCAAAATGGCAAAAACGGAACCCTTATAGT